>VZTD01006137.1:67133-286760 GCA_013397725.1 Rhagologus leucostigma | reverse complement strand
GGTGGGAGGGGGCGGCGGCGGAGCGGCTTTGTTGGCTCGGAGGGGAGCGGCGCCTCGGCGAGAGCCCACCATGGTGCAGCAGGCGGAGAGTACGGAGGCGGAGAGCAACCTGCCCCGGGAAGCGATGGACACTGAAGAGAGCGAGTTCATGGCTTGCAGCCCCGTCGCTTTGGACGAGAGCGACCCGGACTGGTGCAAAACAGCGTCGGGGCACATAAAGAGACCGATGAACGCGTTCATGGTGTGGTCCAAGATCGAGCGGAGAAAAATCATGGAGCAGTCCCCGGACATGCACAACGCGGAGATCTCCAAGCGCCTGGGCAAGCGGTGGAAAATGCTGAAGGACAGCGAGAAGATCCCTTTCATCCGGGAGGCGGAGAGGCTGCGGCTCAAGCACATGGCTGATTACCCCGACTACAAGTACCGTCCCAGGAAAAAGCCTAAAATGGACCCGTCGGCCAAGCCCAACGCTAGCCAAAGTCCCGAGAAAAACGCTCCCGCCAGCAGCGGCGGCAGCAAGAGCGCCAAGAGCTCCAGCAAGAAGTGCAGCAAGCTGAAAGCCTCCTCCGGCTCCTCGCCCCCCAAGCCGGGAGCCAAAACCGCCCACCACGGGGACTACGCGGGAGACGAATACGTCTTCGGCACTCTGAAAGTGAGCAGCAAGACGGTCAAGTGTGTCTTCATGGACGAGGAGGAGGATGAGGAGGAGGACGAGGACGAGCTGCAGCTGCGGATCAAGCAGGAGGCGGAGGACGAGGACGAGGACGAGGAGCCGGGGCCACAGCAGCTGCGGCGGTACAACGTGGCCAAAGTGCCGGCCAGCCCCACCTTGAGCTCCTCGGCGGAGTCCACCGAGGGGGCCAGCCTGTACGAGGAGGTGCGGGGCGGCGCCGCGGCCGCGGGCGGCGGCAGCAGACTCTACTACAGCTTCAAGAACATCACCAAGCAGGGCCCGCCGCCGCCGCAGCAGCCGCCCGGCCTTTCTCCGGCCTCCTCCCGGTCCATCTCCACCTCGTCGGCCGGCAGCGAGGAGGCGGACGACCTGCTCTTCGACCTCAGTCTCAACTTCTCCCAGCACGGCCACGCCGCCGCCGAGCTGGGGGCGGGCGCCGCCGCCGGCAACCTCTCCCTCTCGCTGGTGGACAAGGACCTGGACTCCTTCAGCGAGGGCAGCCTCGGCTCCCACTTCGAATTTCCCGACTACTGTACCCCGGAGCTGAGCGAGATGATCGCGGGCGACTGGCTGGAAGCGAACTTCTCCGACCTGGTGTTCACGTACTGAGCGGGGGCGGCGGCCAGGGCGGGCGGCGAGAGCGGCGGAGCTGGAGCGGCGCGACGCCGGCGACGATGATGATGATAATGATTAAAAAAAATAAGTCTTGTTTTCTTTAAAAAAAAAATCTCGAAGTTAGTTCCGAGCCCGGGAGTTGTGATTTTTATTTTTTTTATTATTATTTTTGTGTTTTTTAATTTTTATTACGTTTGGTGATCACAACAACAACAGCAAAGGCAAATGGGACTGGGGGAAAAATGATACAGAAGGCGCTGTTTGAAGCTTGTCGGTCTCTGATTGAAGTCTGGAAGATGGTCTGCAAAGAAGTCTTTTGGCAGCACAACTGTTACTCAAGGGGGTTTGTGGATTTTTATTTTTTTTTCCCGTGAGAGATCTTAACGAACTGTTCTGATTTTTTTTTTTCCTAAAGGGACCATTGCAACTTTTTTTGGAGGGAGAAAACTGATGTCTTCTATGCATCCGATTCTTAACAAAGCTGCAGGGAGCTTGAAAAAATGCAGACTGTACAAACGCTTACAAATAACTGAACTGACTTAAGATCAGAGTTTACTTTTCAGATCAAATTGTTTATGGTTTTACAAATGTGATTTCTACTTGCCAACTTTTTTTTTTGTAACTTGTTCCCTTATACCTCCTTGATTGAATACCAGACAGCCTAGACCTCAGTACAAAAAGGTATTGAAACATTTTTGATACATAACAGACCTCAGTCTTTTTTAAAAATTAATATATTTTCAGGCGTATTTTTGTACAGTGAAAAGGGAACATTCTTGCTGTGTTTTTTCAGTAAGACTTTTCAGGCACTTCTTCCCTTTTATTTTCTTTGTTTTTCTCTGTTTTTAGCATGCAAGTTTGTTGGTACGTTACGTCCTGGTTTTAAAAGGATTAAAATTTTAAAAAATAATCCTTGCATCTAAAGGCCTTGTGGTTTAAAAAAAAAAAGAAACAAACACTTTTTTTGTACAGCTATAGTTCAGATTTGTTCAATATTTGTAGGTAAAGATTTATTGAAAATGGTGATATAGACCTCAGAGCTGTTATCTTAGTTTAAAAGATTGTATATGTACTGTACTATAGTAGGACTTTATGTATCTCATACGCTGTGATATGTGGATGGGGCCCCAGATGGAAGGTATGAAACTGGATTCTCGATTTTAGCAAAAAAAAAAAAAGAAAAAAGGCACATAGTTTAAGAAGTTTCTCATGTTGTGCAATATAATCTAAAGTACAGACCATCTGCATATTTTGTAGCAAATGATGGCAAAAGCAGACTTGTGCACTGTCAACATCATAGCCTGTTTTTTTTTTTTTTTTTAATGCTGAAAGTCTGTATCTTTACAATTTTAATAAATCAGCTGGAACTGATAGAAACTCGTATCGCAATTAGTGTCTGTAGCAGTAACGCTGGAGATGCCGCGTTGTCACCCCTCGCCCGCGGAGGCGCGGTAGTTGTAGGCTGTTGAGCATGATCAGAGCTAGGGGGGAAGGAGAGTCAGGACTGCTTCTTTTCCTTTTTTTTTTCTCCTCTTGTCGTCTTTTTCCCACCGGCTTTACTCCACGGGGCCGGGGTTTGCTTGCTGCGGGCTGCTCCGGGCTGCTCCGGGCAGTGGCAGGCTGGCTCGCCCCGGTTATTTTCGGCTCTGCCGCCTTCCCCCCGCCCGCCGGCGGGGAAAGAGCCCTGCTCCCGGGGGCGGCCCCGCGGGCCCCCCGCAGCCGCTTTCCAGGGCGGGGGGCTCCGGGCGGGGGGCGCTGCGGGGCCGGGTGCCTGCTCTCACCGCCGCCGAGAAGGCTACTCGCCCCCTCTGCATGCCCCCGGTCTTCTCCCTGCTGGGCTTTTTCCTCCCCCTCTCCCGTTTTTGATGAACAGCCTGGACCAGACTCGAGGTGGGGATGCTGAGGGTAGCGGTGCTGCATCTCCTCCGCCCAGGGCAGCGCTCGGCCCGCCGGGGTGGCCCCGGCCCCTCCGGAGAGCCGCCCGCCGCTCCGGGCAGGCAGAGCAGGGGAGGCGGGGGGGGGACGAGCTTCGGCTGTAGGTGGGCAGACTTTGTCAGTGGGCTTTTTTTTTTTTTTTTTTTTTTTTTCTTTAGGNNTTTTTTTGGACTTAAGGAGCCATCGGATTTCAGTTGCGTGCTCTGAAATAGCTGCTGATGGCAATAAACAGACTCACGAGGTGGAAGTTTGTTTCTCAAGAAGTTTACTTTTTTATCTGATAGGCATTGGTAAATTATTACTACTTTTTTTTTTTCTCCGCTAATTAATGATCCAGCTGTTTACAGGGACAATTCACTGTGCTGGTATTTTGGTGGCAACCACTGCTACAGGCTTTCAGATTTGCTGAAATGAAAATCCTGCATACGCATTTGTAAGGCATAATAAAACATAACATTAAAACCTGCATGCATGTTATGTTTAATCAAAGACAACTCTTAGGCATTTAAGTGGTGAGATATCTTACTTTAGGTTAGTTAAACTGGTAGTAAAATGATTAATATAATCTGATCTCTTTCTAATAATAATAATAATAATAAAACACTCATGATTCTAAATAAAAGTCGTTTGGCCTAAATCTTTGCTATCAGAAAAGAGATATAGCATATCTGGGAACTCAAATTTATGTCTTGCATTGTGATAATTCTTTATGAGAAACTGTGTTTTAAAACAAACTTAATTACAGTATACAAGATATCCTTGGCAATGGATAGTCCTCAATAAAACAGAGTTTCTTGAATTTTCAGTTTTTGGTCTCAAATGATTAGTGTGTTCTCCATGTAATAACTTAGAAATCAGATTGAAAACAAATGACATTTATCTCTTCTAAGGCAAAAGACTGAAAGAAAATAGATACACTGAAGTGCTCTAGCCTAGCCATTCACTATCCTGCTATCGAAAATCCTGTTTTGGGCTAGGGTGATGGAGTAAGTTGATCAGGTTCTAAGTCTTAAAACTGAGCCAAAATTCTCTTAGTAATTCTTCAAGCTATCATGAGGGTAGGGTGACTTGTTCTTTCAGTCCCTTTCTTCTGATATGCATCCTTGTTTATTAAAGTGATAATAGGCAGTGTCATTAAACATTTGTGCTTTACAGATGTTCAATGAGTTATGAATGATTATGGTCAAATACAGGCTGCATTTAGTTTGCATTGTAATAAGGTCTGTGTCTCAGCCTACAAAAGTTTTGACTTGCGTATATTTTTGGAAGCTGTTTTTAAAATTACCATTTAAAATATTAGTCAAGGATAACTGATTTAAATGATCCAATTAAAGAGCAGTCAGGCATATTTTAAAAGAGCAACAGGTCTACTTTAGTCAAAGAATATAGTACCCACTCAGAAGTATATCTTTTCTTTCTTCTAAATGGGAATTATACTGTACTATATCAGAGGAATATTTTGAGTTTATGGTGCAGGGAAACAATTTTTTCGGCCAAACACTTGAGTTGCTTTTATTTTAGAGTTTATTATTGCATATTGTTCAAGGAAAAATTAGGTAGTGTTCTGTTTAAGCCACTGCATAGTTAGGGCTGAAGTTTAATGCTGTTGAATGCCTAAGCTCCTACTGATCTCAGTGAGAGTAAAAAACAATCTTCTACTCATGAAAAATAGCATCTGCTAAGCTACTATTTTTTATTTTATTTTGTTATTAATAATATTCATACCTTCTGTTTCTATTTTTTTTTATTGTGTACATAGGAATATTTGTTGACATGCTAGAGCAGTCCTGTTGCAGGCCTGGTATCTCCTGTGGCCTTTTTCCCCACATTCCTTGCATTTGTCTCTGTACAATAGTGTAATAGGACTCAGTGATAGGAGGGAGAAAAATGAGCTTTTCTATGTCAAAAGACAATTTACTTGCTAACACTGAGGATGTCAACTCAATGTAAAACCTAATCAAACATGCTGATTCTTTTTATCTTTAGAGTGAACATTTTTTGCAAACTTTTTTCCCCTTTTGATGTTTTTACTCTTTTTCCCTTCCTTTTAAAAGAGCCACAATTAAGAAATATTTTCTTTCTTTAAGTGCAGTCTTTTACAAATGTGGTAGAAAGGCTCATTCCACTCATCCTTTAAATGCTACATGCTCTTTAGGCATTCACTGACATTCAGATGAAACTTCAAGTCTATTGAATGTGATTTGCATGCGTGCAGTATGATCCTTCACTCCTGCCTTTTTGAGGAAAGTGCAACTCTGTTGTTACACCAGGGAGAACTGGTGTGGGGTCAAAGTCAGGGCCATATAAGTTTTAGGTGTTTGATAATCAAAACAGTTCATGAATTCCGTTTTACATCTTCACAATTGTTGCCTAGTAAGGCCTTAAACCTGCTCTGGTTAAAAAAGAAAAAATTCTCATTGAGTTTAATGGGAGTTTTTGCCTCAAGGGCTGCTGGCAGGATAGGTGTCTTAGTTCCTCCTAACCTTCGTGTGTAAGAATGGCCAGGAAAAAATAAACAGCAAAAACTTAATACAATGAGTTGCCTTACATTTCCCCTACTATACAGTTATATTTCTTTGATTAATTTCCTTTCCCCTCACATCCAAGGCTGTGATTGTTTTTGTTTTTCTTAATTTTTTTGCACACTACCTATACCAATTAACTGCCTAATTAGTTTTATCTTCTCTACATGGATGCAGTGAATTTGTAAGAGAATTTCACAAGCAAGTAGTTTTTTAGTGAGTTTAAAGTAAATAGAGTTTTAAAGACCTATTTTTATATTCAATATAAAGCACAAATGTGCAGAAAATGTAGAATGACTTACAAAAAGGGAAACGAAAGTTCGTAATATTTCATGTATAAAAGTAATACCTTCTTTGGGGTGAGATTCTCTTAGAAAACCCAATACTTATGCCAGTGCAAAGATAGGAATATTTTAAAAACTCTTAGAAGAATTGTGATTGACAGCAATTTAAAAGGAATGACTTCTGTAGATACAAGGAAACCCCTAAAGCAATATGGATAAGAAGGGGTGAATGGTTTTCAATGATGAACAACAACCTGGAAGTGTGAGAATGGAGGTTTCAATCCTTATTAATTAATCAAATTTCTTCTTTTGTGGTTAGTTATATCTGGATTTTCTGTGAAGTGCAATCTTGCAGGATGAAAAAGTGCAAGGCTGCCAAAGTTCTAAGGCTTGTGTAAGTTCAGAAGCTGGTCTGATTTAGAATTATTGAATAGGGCTTCAGATTTTGGTAATTCACACTTCCAGTAAAATCAAGACATTGATTTGCTGCTTGAAGAAATTTGATCAAGTAATAATGATTAATCCGGGAACTCCCATTGTCACAATTTGTTTTCGTTTCCATCATCCTGCTTATCTCCAAAACCAACTTGCCTCAACTCCTGGCAAAGCCAGGGAGAAGAGTTATATGCCATTGTTAGTTCATTTACACTTTGTATCTGGTTTTGCTCTTGTACATATGTTGGCATTTTGGAGTCTTTACATAAATGCTGTGATACTTTTTTCTTATTTCTTTTTATTTTTTGGTGGGCTGTTTTAAAATGGAGGCCTGTTTTCCAATGTGGGACTTTTGATGGTTACAACATTTCAATGATGTTGCATGATGGCCACAGGTGGGGGAAATTGAATGTTTTAGAGCAGTTTTTCAAGCATGACACTTTTAAAATATGTAATTTCAAAGACTTTTCAAGGCCACATGAAATTAGTTTTCATAGCCACTCCAGGTCTTGGGGGGAAAAGCTGAAAAGTACTTTTGTTTAGAAGTCTGAGTGATGGTGGGGGGGAAACCTTTTCTTGAGGTTTTTGCATGCCAGTGCACGGCCTATTGCTGTGAGAGAAGGAAGATGGTAAGGCTGCTTGAGGCAATGCACTGGAGGACAAAGTGTTTTCTAGCACTAGAAAAAGAAAATGCATGGCAAAGTTTTGTCTTCTAGTAGACTATATAGCATGCAGAGTTTAGTATGTGTCAAAACAGTGTATGACATTGCTGTATCAAAGTTGTAAAATTAAGCATTATTTATTGAAAACTATGTATTTTTTTTGTAAAAACCTGATCACCTAGAGGATTAATATCAGTGACTTGTGCTAGTGCTACAAACTTAACCAGCTTCTTTACTACAGTACTTGATATGCAGTGTTAATGCTCAGGGTTGAAACCAGTCCACTCCAATGTCTTTTTTTGCAAGAGTTTTTAAATAAAGGAACAACATAATGCAATTGTTCAAAAGACTCTAATAAAAATGTGTGATCAATCTTCCTATGTGGTTTTATGTGGATTTTTTTTTTCTGATGTTGCATTTGGTAAATGCAGTTCAGCTATTACAGTGATTCCACTCCTCATTCTGTGGGCACCTAAAGCTGAAAGTTAATGGGAATGTTATATCTTTCAAAAAAACCCTTGACAGATAGTTATGGTCCAGGTAGTTCAGCACTGTTCTGGGCATGCCTGAAAGACACTGAAATAGAGGATAAGCCAATTAGCTTCCTCCTTCTTTTCTGGTTAAGACTCTGGATAAAACAATAAAGTATTTTATGACAAACATTTTTAACTTTACTTTAAAGTTGACCATGAAAGAATGAAATAAGATGGATTACATGCCAGCAAAACCCATTTCTCTCTGTATCTTTTTCTACAAACAATTTACCATCTAAATGTATTTTGGCATAGAAAAAATCATTCTGTATTAAGATTCTAGTTATGAAAATGTTTTTATGAGAAACCTGTAATCAATTATTGAAACTATAAAAAGGTGTTTTTAATGTGTTTATGTGGTGAAAGTTTGTTGTATATTAAATATTGTTTTATAGAAATGATGGAGTTATATTGTTACAAATTCAAAATTTGTAATTAATACGAGCCATCTATTGCAGAAATTAACCTTCTAGAGCTCCTGCCGGTAGACATATTCCCATATCCCAGGAAATATACAAGACACATCTCTCAGTTGTATTTAACGTCTGTACTTCTGCGAGTTTACATGGGGTTGAAAATATCAACTGATAATACCTTCCTTTCTGCTGGGGGGAAATTTCTACCCTTAATACCCAGGAAATAATAGAAAAATTCTAATCAACTTCAGCTGTAGCTGATAGAAACCTTTAGACCTGGGAGAGTCAACTCAATAAATAAGAAGTTCCAGATTATTTTGTATGACTCTTTAACACTGCTCTTCCAATTTTTCCTGTTCTTTCCTTATCCCAACAGCTCATTTCTCCAAAAAGCAATTCTTTGATGACAAGTGATTTCTGTTTAACTTATCAGACCTATTGAGAACAATGAAAGCAATCTATATAATTTCAGGAGTCTGCTGTAGTAGTATATTTTTGTGTGAATGGAGATGTGTAACTGATGTGAAATAAGGGTTTGAATGTGACATGTCATAGTAAACATAGGAAGTTTAAGCTGATCATTGTAAATCAATGAAATAAAATCTTTATATACAGCCATCATACCACTATCCTTTCTGTACATATCAAAAAAGTTTCAAAAAGCATTTTTAAGGTATTTCAGAAGGTATTGAAACAATGCTCTGAGAGAATTCCATGAGAGTTTGGTTTTTTGTTCAGGGGTTGGGGGTGGAGGTTGTTTGTTTGTTTAATTCCTATAGATTATTTTTATTCAAGTCCTGTCGTAGTTAACCAAAGACAAACTAGAAATCTAGAACAGACTACCTCCATGCTGTCTCAAAACTCATGTTCCTCCTGAGTGAGAACAGTTATTACTGCTTTGGAAAGTCAAGCTTCAGTTCTATATCACGTCTTAATGCCAGAGGGAATTTCTGCACATCATATTGGAAATTTTCCCTATCTAGTGTTTGAAAGTGGTTTTGGATTGGTAAACCACAAGTTATCACATCTTAAAATTATCACTGTAGAGGTATTGTGCATCCTGGGTGTTGGCTCAGTTTTATATGCAAGAAAAGGTAGAAGCACTTGTTTGGGGAGACAAAATACTTGGCATTTCAGTTTGAATAGTATATTCACAAGTTTGAATGTTAGATCGAACCCTAGAAGAAATGTGTGAAAACATGGGACTGTAGGTAACATAGATCTCCATAGTCCCACAGATACCTACACTGATCATTACAGTGATCATTACAGACTTTACACAGGCCCATGCATATGTATTTGGATTTTCATTAAAATGCTTGCTGGCTGGACCACTCTAAATGGCTAGAATGTAGTTCATTAAAATCTATAACTTTAAATCCTGAGAATTTCATGACATTTTCATCTGTTGGACTTTAAGTGTTGTCCCTGGAGTTTTGTGAGTTTTGAGACAATCTTTTTATAACCTATTAACATTTTGATAGAATAGTAAAAAATACCCCCAAAACCCCCACCCAAACCTATAGCAAAACCAAACCAGAGTGAAATCACACAAAACCAAACAAGCAAACCACCCTCAGCAAGTACCTCCAGCTCTAGAAATGACAATTCCCACAACAGTCAGAGTAAAAGGATCTTGGCCCTTTCTCTTGAAATCTGACGTTACATTTATTTGCATTACTCTAATATTTGCGTAAGCTAAAGCGTCTATGTTTTTTCTACAACTCTGAAAATTCTATTAGAAGATGATGATCATCTTCAAGCAAAATTGACTCACATATATACTTTAAAATACAAGTCTTACTTTCTCAAAATATAGTGTTAACAAATACCGAAATGTACACAGAGAATGAAGTAGGATACATCTGCACACAAGAACAAGATAGTCCAAGAAATGCATAGCGAAAAAGAAAATCTAGATCTCAGTTGTAATTGTCCTGTTAAGTTTCATATTAATGTGACATTTTGGCATTTCACATGTACAACTAGGTGGATTTTTTCTTTCTCTAAGACACCAAATATGCATAAATAAATATGCAACAAATTCATCTTGAGATTGTTTCTCAAGTCAGTACTGTAAGAACTTCAATTTTGTGTCCAACTGTAAAGTAGCTTACACTTGAGCCTAGCCTTTACTTCATGAGACTTCCTTTGTCTGCATAATCTTATTGTAGTAATATTCCCTAAATCTCTTTAAAGCCTGCCTTTCGTTCACCTAATTTCATTCACCTTGTTCTTTGACTTTTAGTGCTCATACTCTTCAGCAATCGGAAAGAAACTGCTCCTCTAACAGTAGCATTCTTTTTCAAGAGTACAAAAAGGGTAGAAAATCACTGAGAAATGCCCACCACTTTTTGTCCTTGGAAACTTTGACTACTATCTCTTTTCTGGGCTATGGGCGGCCATAACTTGAAAACAGTTTTGTTTTCTCAGCTATCCGTGGTCATTCATCATTTATGGGTTATCAAAGCCAATAGTGTTGCAAAAGATTCATTGAATTCAACTAGATTTCTGAAAACCACCTTCTTAAACTGCTAAAGCTATCCATCCTTACTTTGCCTGAGGTTGATGTGAATTGTTCCACAAACAGTATTGTGGAATATTAATGTCTGTAAAAGGGAAAATAACAGCAAAAATACCATCACCACCTCCCCCAGGTAACTGCCTGTTTGAAGTGTGAGTCTCGATGTAGACATGATGACCTGAGATTTTCCAGCCTCAAAGATCTTTTTGTGAATAGACATTTTTGTATATTTCCACTATATCAGTCAGTCAGATGTAAAATATCACGTTTCCACAAATGTATTTTGCATTTGGAAGACAAGCAAAAATATATACAAAGTCACATACAAATGGAAACTATTTACAATAATACTAAAGACATTTGAGAAACTATGGCATTAGTTTTTCAAAAATATTTATCTTTGCTTTCCCCACATCAATCTCTTGCACAGATTGTCCCACTAGCCTTTTCCTGACCACTTACATCTTTTTACAGAAATGAGCAGACATAAATATTGATAGGTATCACAGTCTTTCATGCACAAATGCAATTAAGCAAACGTTACTAAAGCTGCTGTATCAGTCATGTAAAGTTAAGGAACAATGTAGGAAAAACTGCAACTTTACTCAACTGCTTTTTAATACATGTACTGCCATGAGAGCAAGTGCCCCAAGTAGGACAGTACCTAGAAGTTAGACACCCGGCATCAGCTGGCCATCCATGGTAGATTTCTGGACTCAGCCTTTGTGCTGGGTGGGGAGCTATTTGCAGCTTACTGAAAAAACAGGATGTTTGGTGTCCTCAGCATCTGGCCCAGAATTTCACATTAGATATCTCTGTCCACTCAAGGGCTCAAGGAGTTAAAGTTTTGTTCTGATCACAGATGACGAACTCTTTCCACTGATACATTATCCTGTAGGTAGACCATTGCTTGGGAAATAGAAAGCACCAGGAAGAGATAGAAAGCACATCTAGAATAAAAAACTAAAACAGAGACAGCACATAGTCCAGGCACTGGAACTCAGCTGTCTGTGTTGTTAAATTGCTAGAAGACAAAATCCCTGACATGGTTTTGGCTGGTGAATGCTAGCACTCTTCCAAAAAATCACTGGAACAATTTGGAAATTAACATGGGCCAAAGATCATTCCCAATAGGCAGTTTGGATTCAGACACTCTGTTTTGGAAAGTAAGAGAGTTTAATAGCCTAGATGTGGGCAGATCGTGCCAGCTGGCTTCTGAGCCAGGGAACAGACCTTGGTTTAATTTACTACAGCTACAGGTTACAAACCCTATTTCTGCAGGATTTTGACCATAAAGCGCTTATATTTTTGGAGAATACCTAAACCTCCATCTATGGAATAGTTTCAGAGAGAAGCTGTCACCACTGTGTATGATTGGAATGCAAAAATCATGAGGCTAAAGGCGAGGCGAAAAGGAATTTGCCCTAAAACCTCTTCTGCTGTATTACTGACATGTGCTACCTCTCATTATACACAGTGTCGGTTCTACAGCTGTGGCATTCCTGTTTACATGGGTCCTCATTCTTAACAGAGGGAGCAAACAATGAGACTACGGATGAAAATTTTTTAAAACTCAGAAATTTCTTAGAGAATTTGGGATAGGATGAGTGCTCCAGCTCATAAAAATGATAACAATTTACACTGAAGTGCCTTCACTCCCAAGAATCCAAAATCACTTTACAAATATTGTTGGCCAATTTTGTTCTTCCCTTATAGTCAAAACACCTACTGAAATCAATTGTAAAATCACTTCTATTGAATCTCCTCCAACTGCAGAGCTGAGTGAGAATTTTATATGTTGAACAGCTATAGAACTGGAGCCTTGAAATTGCTTTTTAAATTATACATAAGAATCATACAGTTTATGTTCTTCTAGCACTCTCACAGTTAGTTTAGACAATATTTTCATAAACTACACTCTTAGGAAAAGAAATCAATCCATCTGGACTAGATAAGAGAGACTCATTAAGTATTTTCCCTGCTTAAATATTAACGTATATTAGTAAAATTGATTTAGTGCCCTGAGAAAGGAAGGCTCCCTTGGTCAGTACATCAGTGTTATGGTCTAATCTCAGTGTTTACTGAATCATAGAAAGACCTGTCTTCAAACATTAAAGTTTTTGGGTTTTTTCTCCTTTTTAAATGCTAAGGATAAGGGATGAGACTACAGCTAGAAAAGCATAAAAGATGATAGAACTTTCAGACTCATTTGGGTTGTTTTACTGGTATTGAATCAAAACGGTGCATCCGCACTGCAACAGATCTCTTGTTTTTTTCTGATGTTCAGTGGTTTCTTAATCTAATAATGTTCCACTGGTGTTAATGGTGGTTTTGACAGAATAAATACCATCTGAGTTTGAACTTAGACACAGGCAGGAAGAACAGTGTAGAGTAGGCTTGACTTGGAAACAACAGGAAGAAAGCTAACAAAATTAAAAGAGAACGGACGAGACAGACAGTTGTCATGAGCTGCCCACTGAGCTCTGTATTTTCTGGTTTTTTGCACCAGTATGAGAGGGCTGCCTCAACAGGATAATTTCCAATGTGCCCTGAGCACTGAGAAGCTGCCTCTGCTGCTTGACCCATCAGGACCTGTGCTAGTTAAACAATTTCTGAGAAATGTGTGCCCAGAGCACCAGTCAGCAAGATGTACTGTGTGTGGCTGCCTTGTGTCATCCCCGGCTTCATATGGGGCACATGGCAACTCCCATCTCCATCAGTTTCTCATGGTGAGAGACTTGACTCCAAGGGAAAGACAAGGAGTAAAAGGTAAAACTTGGATTTACAAATGATGAGGGTAGGGACATGCAATCCCACGTCCATGCTAATTCCACATGCATGTTGTCATTCACAAACAACTCCTCTCCTAACTGACTGGAGGTGAGTTGAGGGCTGGTCTCCACACTGCACTTGTGGAAAATGAGATCCTGAGCTAAGGAATGCTCCTACTGCCTGACACCAGCTTTTTTGTAACTTACGGTTTCAAGAGAAAATTCAGTTATAAAAACTTATGGAAAATAAAAGTGACTTTTTTTTGATCTATCTTCATACAGCTGTGTTTGATTCCCACAATCATTTAACCAGCAAAACAGTTAGAACAGCAGCAGATTTTATCCATTGTATCCTAGAGTATTCAATTAATGTGAAAATACTTTTCTCCAGTCATGCCCAGAAAGTCACTTTGTATGAAATTAGAGACAATATGTATTGAATAATGACCTGATATTGAAAAAAGATTCCCACTAGTGTAGGATTAGTAGGCTTAACCATTAGCAAGTTTCACAAAATGCTAATAAAATATTTATTTGGCTATTACTTTTCTTGACCTATCAGTTCAGCTCACTAATGGATTCAGTCTTTCCAGACAGAACCTTATACATTTATCTGAATCTTAGCTAGCTATTTTCCTCAGTGATATATTCAGATACATGAAGTTTTTGGTGAGATATATTTTTACTCTACGAAATTTGAAGTGTATCTATACATATATACACACATACATAACATTAAGAATATCTAAGAAATAAAACACTAATCAATTTTATCTCAAATATTTTCAAGTACGGAAGATTTAAAAGTGATATTCACTAGTTGGTCCAACAACCACTAGTTAAGAATATTCCATTAACAGTCAGAAACTACTTACTGTATATTTTATATTAGGATAGACTAGTCAAATGCATACTCACTGAATAATTCCATTTTTCCCTCTATCTAAAATTCTCCTCTAAGAACCTTTTAATGTATCTTGATTCTGATAGTCTCCTTGCTGTACAAATCACTCTCATTCATATTAATGTTCTTTTTGCATGTAAAAGAACTGGGGTCTTGGAGAAAATATATACCAAAAAGGTTTTTGGAGAAAAGATTCCCAGAATTCAGAATTCTTGTCCTTTGTGTGAAGCCTAAAGCAAGTACTAGAAATATCACGTATAAATATATTATTATAAAAGTTATTTTAAATTTAATTTATATGGATTGTGGTTTAAAGCAGGCGCTTAGTTCTATCTATATAAGGTGCTTTCAATGTTACAGTTGCAGAAAAAAAAGAAGTTTGATTCCATCATAAGTTTTGACAAGCCTTTAAACTGAGGAGGTATCCGGTTGGGACTGGCAGGGTAGCAATAGAACAGAAATGTTTTCTTCAAGAGAAGGCACAGTTTTTCTACTAAAGGGCAGCCATGAAATCCCAGCTCACAAAAGTTAGCAGGGACTGGAAATTTTCATTGTCTCCTGAGAGCTGCTTATATTGTGCTCAGCTGGGAGGTTGATGTGTGGGATGGATTTCCCAGTGCAGTGCAGAGAAATAGGTTGCCTCCAAAATACAGAAAGTTATTCTTATTGTTTTTTATCATCCTGCTTTCCAGTAACTTTGTGATGTGATTCAAAGATTTACATGTTTCATGTGATAAATACAATCACATGTAAATAAAATAACCTTAAAAATGACCTCTTACTGAGAAAAGATCAATATTTAAGAACCACTTTTTTTTCAGTTAGGAAAATTGCAGCAGGTTGGGGTTTTTTCTGATTGGTTGGATTTTTAATTTGTTTATTTGTTGAGGGTGGATGTTGTGCTTGTTTCTCTTTTCCAGCCTTTTTGCTACTATTTCATTGCTATTACCATTTCACCTCGGGTTCATTAATCTCTCCAAAGCTAAGTGTTAGCCATCAGACATGTAAAGTACATGGGAATTCTTTATAAACAAGGCTTAAGTGAATGACACAAACAGAATAGTTTGCCTGCTATCTGAAATGTCAGTAATAGAGAAAATGAACAGGCATCTGTAATTTTTTCCTCTTTTTCTATGAATGTATATTTTTAAATGGATGCTTCAGTGACATTTGAAGCAAATATGTGTATAAAGTATATGTACTAAGAGGAAGGAGAAATAGTGAAACGTTGAATCATGTTGCTGCCTTTTTCCCTGGGGTGCAGCATGTGTAATACATGAGGAAGATGACATCACCCACAGAAGGGACTGGATTCACAGACATGCTATAAATAAATCATTCAACAAAATGAAGAACCAGCAAAAGGTACAGTCAGGGTCATAGTCTTAAACATGCATTATTTACCCAATAATCTGAATAATCTCCTATGGTCTTTCCAGTTTCATAGGTAAATGCAATAGGCATTGTCATCTGAAAAACAAACACACACCCTGTGCCCCTCATTTGTGTTTGTTTCTTTATGTTTACAACTAATGTGTACAGCCTGAATTTAAATAAATCCAACTCTACACAGTCACTTTCATATATCATTTTTATAGAACCATATGCGACTGCGGTTTTGAGTTTGTTTTCAAGTGTAAGATGGAAACACTCCCTCAGTCCCAGCAGGCATGGGATAACGTGGGCCAGAAGGGCTCAGTGCACAGAGGCTGTGTGTGGCTGGGCTCCAGCAGTCTAAGAGGGAGACAAGGCCACCACTGCCAAGGCCCCAGGCCACAGAGTGAGCCCCAGGGAACCTTCCTGCACCATGAAAACTCCCCTGATGCCAGCCTCAAAAATTATTTTGCGGTTTAGATGCCTGCGTCTCTTGGACTTTGCAGATTTCAAGTGTTATTCAGAGTATCTACATACACTTAGATCTCTGTTGAGGAGGTAAAATGCTTTTGGTGTCAGGACACTCATCACTGCCTAACACTGCAGGTGATTCAAACCCTGTGCTGGGACAGGAGGTTCCCCCAGCACTGATGGGAATGGCTATGCAATCTGCCCAGCTGTGGTTAAGTGAGCACCATGGGAAGCAGGTGTTTTGGTTTTCTGGTAATTCAGAAAGGTTGCAGAAAAGGGGCCCTGCATCAATTGGATCACTATGTTTATCACAAAGTTACATAACTTGTATAGTTTCTTTCTAGAAAAATTGCTTTTCTATGAGAGATCTGTCTCTGGCACCTTTCTGAGGCTGCAGCTCTCGAGCAGGGCCTTTGGAGACCTGCCTGGAGCTTGGGCAGATCCATCTCTCTGCTGCTGGAGCTGGACCATCAGCAGTCAGCACAAGATTCATGGAGGCAGACAAAGCAAAAATACGCACAGTGATATTTACTGTCCTACAGCTATTTGTATAAATCATGACAGCATCAAAGAAATGTGTCTTCCTCTTGGGGTAGAGGGTGATGAGATTCCTGTTTAAATTTACTGCCTGGGGAAGTGTGTTTGCAGCAGAGGCCTCTGAGAATGCTCCGTCTCCTTCACAAACGAGGTTCACTGCTATTTACAGCCTCCGACCAAGTGCCAGACTCTCCAATCTGGTAAATGTACAGATAAATATGGACTTGCACTTTTCTGAATTGAGAGCTCATAGACTGCTTTTGAGTTGATCCATGGATCCTAATCATAAGGGAGAATGCATTTACAAAAAAAATGCATGAATAATGACATAAGTCAAAACTGTGTTTTATTTTATACTGTACAAAATTATACAATTTTATTTGCATAGCTTCAGAAATTACTTTTTTTATTCCTTTGTCCCATGTTTTTTGCCCCACAGCTTCCCCATTCTATAAAACATGCATTAAAAACTGTGACGTCTATTCTCCCTATTCCGTATTTTTTACGTTTTCCTTTTTGCACCTCTGTAAATTTAAAAACCTCTTTAGCTCTGGAAAAGTGTAAAGCAACAGAAAACTGAAACTCTATGATTCTGTCTTTCTGTTACATTTTAAATACCTTTTTCACCTTTTTGAAAAGTTATAAAGTGACAAAGTTACAGAGTTTTATTTTACTTGTTTGCGCTTTACTTCTTCCAAAGTTGCAGAAGTTTTGAAATGTTACAAAGTGTCAGATACAAAATGGAAAATGAGAAAACATCCCAGACCTCTTTCATTCACTCACTTTCCCAGGAAAAAGAAAAAAAAAAGAAAGCAACCAAAAAAAAAAATCGGGGAAAGAGACAAAAACCATAAAAAAACTTGTTAAAGTATCTAGACAAATAAGGGCATGGAAACAGTACAAAAGTTTTATTTTAAGAGCAAATAGTTCTTTTCACTGTGAAATATTTAAATGAAATATTTATCAAGCTTTAACTGATCTCTGTTGTGCTAGGCAATACTCATAGGAAAAACAGATCTCTCTGGCAAAGAAATGGTATCCTTTGGATTTTAAAGATACCAATATCTTCATCAGTCCTCTGGAAAAAGGGATCAAGTGTATCCTCAGTCAGTTCCAGACGACACCGCACTGGGCAGAAGCATTGATCTGCCAGAGGCCAGGAAGGCTCTGCAGAGGCATCTGGACAGGACGGATCAGCGGGCTGAGGCCAGCGGTGTGAGGTTCAAAGAGGCCAAGTGCCGGCTCCTGCCCTTGGCCCACAACAACCCCCTGCAATGACTGGCTCATGTTCGTCTGACTGTTGACCAGCACTCCCAGGTCCTTTTCTACCAGGCAGCTTTCCAGCCACTCTCCCCAAGCCTGAGTGTGCCCACGTGGCCGAGAAGGCCAATGGCATCCTGGCCTGTATCAGCAATAGAGTGGCCAGCAGGACCAAGGCAGTGATTGTCCCCCTGCACTCAGCACCGGTGAGGCCACACCTCGAGTCATGTCCAGTTCTGGGCCCCTCACTACAAAAAAGACTTTGAGGGGCTGGAGTGAGGCCAGAGATGGGCAACAGAGCTGGTGAAGGGTCTGGAGTACAAGTCATGCGAGGTGTCTGAGGAAGCAGGAGTTGTTTAGTGTGGAGAAAAACAGACTCAGGAGAGACTTGAAAGGAGGTTGTAGCCAGGTAGGAATCAACCTCTTGCAGGTAACAATTGATAGGACAAGAGGAAATGGCCTCCAAGTTGTGCCAGCGGAGATTTAGGTTGGGTACTACGAAAAATTTCTTCATCAAAAGGGTTGTCAAGCCCTGGAACAGGCTGCCCAGAGAAATGGTGGAGTCACCATCCCTGTAAGTATTAAAAAGGCTGTGGATGTGGCACTTAGGGTCATGATTTGGTGGTGGACTTGGCAGTGCTGGGTAATAGTTGGACTCAATGATTTTAGAGGTCTTTTCAAACGTAAATAATTCTGTGGTTCTATTATTTGATTATATTATTTGATTCTTCTCATCCAGCCTTTTCCAGGTGCTCTTAATTTGACTTAAAATGTGCCAGTCTTTTCTTTCCTTCTTAACCATAGCTAGAACTAAACAGAAGGAAGTATATGAGGCAGACTTGCATATAAATTTAAAAGTAGTGAAAAGAAGCATGACCCTGACATATAAGATGACTGGGAGGTAAACTATTATATTATAAAAGAAAAAAAATCAGGAGAATAGCATTTATTTAAAGACAAGATGAAATGCATGTATAACAACAAAGCAAGACTGCAAGAGTCAGCATGAGAAGAAAAAAGACATGGGCCAGGACTGTAGCAAAGCTGTGGACAAGGTTTGAAGAAAGGGAAAAGAGTTTTAGAGTTTTTGGTTCTTCTCCAGCCTTTTCCCAGTGCTCCTGATTTCACTTAAAATGTACTAGTCTTTTTTAAAGCATGGCTAGAAAAACTAAACAGAAAGTTTAGTGGTTCTAAAACAACATTACTGTACAGTCAGAAATCAGGACATTTGAAGAGAGAGTCTGGTAGCAGGAGAAGGATGAAGATAAGGAGCTTGTGTGCTTGCCTTTTATGTGGTCTCTCTAGAGAAAGCATGGTTATATGAACTTGTGTAAGGCTGTAATAGCTCTATGTAGGGACAGGAGCTCAATTTCTTCAAAGGCAAAGAATCCTTCCTATTAATCCCTGTTAATTGTCAAAGAAAACTAAAACAACGCAGGTTTTGGTAGGTTTCACGGCTCATGTGAATCATAAGGACAGAAAAATAAAAGAGAATGCATGTTACCACTTGCTCAGACAGGACTTGAAGAACCATTATACAGGGAAAAAATTAACATACCTAACAGAGCCTGTTCCCCAAGGGATATCAGGAAAAGTGATATAAATGCCCTGCAGCTTTTTTTGTGTGTACCTAGAAACAATTAGGATGAGGCACACTGAGACTTGATGTCCTTCCCATGTGTCACACATATATTTATCCTGTTGTCCCTTTTCTGAATTGGACAGACCAGACACCAAGTCAGTTGTTCCTAAATAATCAGTACCCCGTCCTTTAGTGGAAAGGAAATGTCTGAGGAAAAGGGTTAGAAAGGAATGGATGAAGGCATTTGAGAAGTGGAAGAAGGCCGATGTGCTCCTCATGCTCTTTCTGTTCTCCAAGTAATACAGATACCAGGAATGAGCTGGACCAGACTCTGAGCTGTCTGAACTCAGGCTGGGGTTTGATGGTGAACAGAGAACCATCAGAAGCACTCCCTGTTCATGGCAGTGCCCCTTTGAGTTCTGGAAGGCATGGTAGGCATAGGTTAGATCAATGATTCCTAAAACTATCTTTTTTTCCTTTGACCCATCACCCTCCCCACTGCCTGTCATGTATCTGTGGGGCTCCTGAACCCACCCTTAATTGCTCACAGCTGTGACCTAGAGTTTGGGAATCACTGACTTGGGCAGACATAAACATTTTTCTTGTATCATACTCAAGAAACAGGCCTTATCTATCTATTCTGGGATAAATTATTTAACTAGGATAAAATTTAGTTCTTTTCCATGATGGTTTGTACTGTACACATTTCCCTCATATAAACAATTATCACTGCATTAATGAAAACTGTGTAAAACTCTGGGTAAACATAATATTGGAATAATACTGATTAATTGTAAATAATTCAGAAAAATATAATGTAGAGGGAAAAGACACTGTAAAAGTTGCTTCACAAGGAAAGAGGAAAAGAATTCTACATGTTTTTATATTGACCAAATGAGACTTAAGATGGGTATGGTAATATCACAACTATTTGCAAACCGGAAATACCATGACTGAAAGGAATGGTTTATTTTGGCACAGGGATTATAAGTAAGCATGACAGGATGAAACTTAACACCAGACCTGTCAGCCTACTAGCTGAAGGGAGCTCCACAACTACTTCTATTAAAAGCTGGATTTGACAAAGAACTGTTCTAGGAGGGCATTCTCTACTGGCATAAAACATGTCCAAATACACCCCTTTGCTTTAATTTCGGCAGTTCAAGTTGAAAAACTGCTAGCATATTTATGCAATGCTACGTGTGTTAACATAGTACTATCAAGTAGTAGGAATGAAATTGAATATCTGCTTAAGAATTTTATATGACTACTTTTATTCTGAGCTTTGGCAAGCTAAAGAAGGGTAATGAACCTGTCAAGCTTACCAGAAAGACAGAGAAATACTTGCTACCAATTTTTTTTAGAGCAGGGGTGATGGAGGTCAGCAGGATTGCTAGTAGGATTCCCTGTGGTTTCCAGTGATCTCACAGTAATATGTAAGTAGTATTTAAAACCTAAATGGTGGATGTGAGTGGGAATGGGAAGTTCATTCTGCACTCCAGCTTCCTTAATTCTTCACAGTGTGAGCTGATGAAACCACACTATTGCTGTCAAAGGCCAGGTTAACATTTAATAGCCCTGTAAAACTTTAAACTTACTTTCAGAAAGTCTTAAAACGTTCTTATAGCTTGGATTAAAATTCAGTGGAACTATTGGGCTTAACCACTACCTTTCATTTAAGATAACTTTAAAAAGTCATTAACCTCTGTTAAATGAGAAGGAAGCTGAAGTAATAGAACTCTCAAACAACAAAATATAAAAACTAAATACTGTTCAATCTGGAGACAAATGCAATGTGGCTCAGGGATCATCCTTACCTGAACAGATATGTTTGGATTTTGAAAAGCAAAGGGAAGTGCCCAGAAAGAGGAAGGGAAGAGAGTTGGCACAGCTGGAAGGGTAACTGCTCCGTTGCTCTAAGGCCATGCTTGCAGTGATAGGACATAGGATAAGGTTTTTTAAGTAGAAAGCTGGCTAAAAATCATGATGACTGTGAATGGTGAAATTTGTGTTCAAATTTGTCATGCTTGAAGGAACAGCATTATGTACAGCTTTTTAAACTGTTATTTACTTCATCATTTATTTCTCTTCCTACATAAAACAAACTGTAAGATACCAAATTTTGTCTAGTGAACAAACCCACTAATAGTGATGACAACAGGATAATCCTTCCTTCCTTTTGATCATTCTGTCCTTCTGTCTTAGCTGAGAATTAATCTATTCAGAATTTGACATATTGTACCTGAATAAAAATTCATTAAAATAATAAAAAAAAAAATCAATAAGCCACATGTAACACAATAATTATGCTTCAGACCTTGGGTTAACTAAGTCAGTGACAATATTTGTGCTTGCTTTTTTTTCCTGGACCACAGAACTGCTGGTACAAAACTCCTGACACAATTGAATGAGAGAGACAAATTTTAAATACCAATTTACAGATTTTCACTAAAATTAATCTGATATATGACTTTCTTGTTAAGTAGGAATGATTTCCCTAGACATAAGAGCTATATAGCTTTTTCTAGGTTCTGAGTGTTCCACAGTGCAGAGCCACAATGAGAGGGTCCTGTTTGTATGAATTTTAATTCTTCCACTCAAGGCTTCTCAGGAAAACAAGTCCTGAACGTGCAGTATTTCCAGAACTTGTTCACAAGACAGCTGAAAATCTCCTCTGGAAATCCAAGTCATAGAGAAAGTACCATTGTGGATCTGCTTGCAACTGTTAAAAAGTTGACCTGGCTGCTGTTTACTGTCAGTCACCTGAAGATTACCATCTCCACTACAACAATATTGCCATAGATCATTTTAGTATTCCTAGAAAAAAATCAGATAAATTCTTTTAATTTGTCACTGAAAGAGATTTCCTTCCAGCAGAGGGAATAGGTACATACACCAGAGTCATTTTGAGCCTCTTACCTTGCAGTATTGACCAATGTGGAAATAATTTTATTACTTGAGAAGCATACTAAACTGCTTTGGGAGCTATCAGAAGAAAACAAAAAATGTAATTCCAATATACAGGATATATTTATTTATGTATCTCAATTATGACTTCATGAGGCATCATTTTCACTCTTCACCATACCCACCATCCCTCACAACTGAAGTCTAAATCAAGTCCAGCATGAAACTTCATGTCATCTACTAGCTCCAACTGTAAAAGCTTATGTTTTTCTCTCATTGTCTTCCAGTAATGCAGTGTTCAGCACACTAGCACACTAGTTTTAAATATCAGTAATGTGTCTTTATCTACAGATGGACGGCACATGAAAGCATTTAGGCTCAAGGAGGTCTCAGTCCTTACCACTGCTAATTCCACCACGCAGTCCAAATCCCTTATTCACTGCCACCTGTTGTTGCCAAAAAGGGATCAAAAATGTGATTCTAAGATAATGCAATGGATACAACAGTCACAGTTCTCTTCACGTCTGATGTTGCTAACACGAAAGATGGCAGTGTGTGATGGTCTTTCATACGAAGGTTCAGGGTGACCTCCTGTCTCCAGTGAGGATGGTACTGAAACTCTCAGTCATTTGGAAGGTATCAGTATTTATTTTATCCTTATTCTATACACCTGAGTTTAAATGAGTTCCTTTTCTAGAGGTCATCTCATATTCACCTTCAAAGGATGAAAGGGTTGTCCCTATGGGTAGCATTCATCTCACTTTAGCCATTTAAAAGTTAGCGGTCTATCAAAGTGCATCATTCAGGTTGCTTCATGTGAGAAAATGGTACCTAAAGCAGAGAGTCTGAATTGTCCTCCAGAGAGTGATAATGAACTCCGAGGTGATATGAGTGGATATCTAGATATTAGCTCATTAAAGAAGGTGAAATTAATCCCATCTTACATACATCATGA
This sequence comes from Rhagologus leucostigma, assembly GCA_013397725.1. Classification (NCBI taxonomy): domain Eukaryota; kingdom Metazoa; phylum Chordata; class Aves; order Passeriformes; genus Rhagologus; species Rhagologus leucostigma. Next base: position 263,400 of record VZTD01006137.1, on the reverse strand, counting down.
CTAGCTCATAATTAATATTAAAACAAAGAAAAATATAGTGAGCAATGAGATCTGTATTGTGAAATATCAAAGACTGATAAATAACTAACAGTATATTAATCACAGAAAGTGAAGTTATTAGAACTTACCTTCTCAATTCAAACTCACTGATGAATCTAATCAGATAGAATTTTTATACAATTGTACCATTTATTCTGTGGAAATCTTATCATTACTCTGTACAATGGATTCTGTTTGTTGAAGACTGTCTGTCTCTGATATACACCTTGCCATTCATTGCATGATAAGGCAGCTGTCAATTATGCTTAAGTGTCTTATTGCTGTTGGCATGTGCCTAAACAATATACACATTGTATTTCTAAAACAATATAATGGCTCAGCTGAACTAAAACAAGCTTGCAATGCAGCACTTGGGAAGCTGACAGGCTGTCTTAAGTGTGTTGGACATGATAGGTTGCAGTAAGGAGATTCTAAGTTTGTATATTTTCTAAACACAGTATCACATAGTGGTTGAAACATTTCACAGTATCACATAGTGGTTGATAACATCCATGTGTGGTAGGTACAACAAATAAGTGTTATGGTCATCAATAAACTTTTGGTACCTGCTACTTAAAAAGGAAATGTGCTTTTGGTATTCCTACCTTTCAGTTATCCGTGAATGATTAGCACGATCTCGAGTTTGGTTCTATCTCTTCACCTCTAAATAATATTTCTGGTTGTCACCAAAAAGCTTTTCAGATGCTTCAAAGTCAGATAACATCACCTTAGAATCCATTATATGCCCAGTCTTTTTATAAGACAAGTATAATTTCACATATTTATCTTCATCTCTATGTTGGGTAGGGTTTTTTTTTTCAAATTTCTCTGGATTTCTCTTCCAAGGACAGCATGAGTTTGAGATGTTGTGGTGGCTCTGATCTGCACGAACTTTTCAATCAAAAAGCTACAAAAATGGAATATAGGTACAAGTAACATATATAGATAGATAGATAGGTACCAATATCATATCCATAAAATGACACTGTTTTCTGAATTTTCATTAAATTGTAGTCTGATTTTGCCACCTCCTCTATGGTAATTAATTTCCTTTATTGACCTATGACATCTATTTGACTTCATGAGCCATACAGCTTTAGAAGTCTCAATATTTAGGCTTTTTTCTTCCTGTTTCAGCTAAGGAAAATATACAGTATAACTAATGGTATTGGAAAACTCATCTCACAATAGGAATGTAGAGGTAAACAACTACATTTGCAGTGTATAATCTCCTCTGCAAGATTTCTAATTATTGTTATGCTTGTGTAGTCAGGAAATCATGGTCTATAAAGCAAACCTAATTTCCTGTGGCTTGCACCTGAACACGATAAAAGCTCTTGATCTCCTTTCCTTCTCCTGAGGCAAATCACAAAACTGTGACATTGCTGTTTAATCCTACAATGAGTACTTACTTCCACCTATGTAATCCTGAAAGTGTTACCTTGATGAATGCTTGGCCAGGGTCTCTCCAGACTTTCTCTGACTGCCTTAACGTTTGCTTCTAATAAAATGAAGATATGCAGGATTGATTTTTTTTTTTGGTACTCTCAATAATTGTATGAGTCTGGCAAAAGACACTGATTAGTTTAGGCAAAACTGTTTTTCTTCTTCAGAATTCTATGCCAGCTTGGGAGGGTGCTTGTGTTAGACAGAAAATTAATTACTACTTCTTCCTACAACAAAGAGAAGACTATATTGATCAGATGTAGCCGTGAAAACATTTAAGAAAAAACAAAGCCCCAGGTTTGTCCTATGTAATGTGAGCTTTAGTGCTTGTGACAGGTGCCAGATTTACAGCACTAGAGACTAAAGTCCTCTCTACCCAAGGCAGGTATGGCTTTCCCCTGCCTGTCACTCAGCCATGCTCCAGTGGGAGAAGCACCAGATGTGCAAAAAGCACTTCATCGCTGTTTAATCCTTTGGTGCTGACTGAGTGGGATTGAATCAGGGACATCAGCTTATTTCACATGGGCCAACAAATAACATTGACTTTGCAGCCTCTGTCCTGCAAAGCTGTTAAGCACATACATAACTTTAAGATCAGCCATAGCACCAACTCCATCAATTCCAGTGCTTTAGGTCCTTATTCACTTCTGCCTTGGAGGGGATTTGAACTAGTGACTTACAGTTAAAACATTTCATATCCTTTCACTAATTCCCCCCCAGTCACTTCCTAACAAACTGCCTTTGGAGACATATAAACCAAACCTCACACTGAACTCCTTGGCAGTATATTTATGTTTCACAATGTCTAGCATCTAACTGTATCAGAGAAATCACTTTTGTTTTGCTGATGTTTGTCAATCTTCACATCATGACTTTAAGTATCCTACTCTGAACAGTACTTCCTTATACATTTAATCCCATGAAAACTCATTACTTATTCAAGTGAATTAGGTCTGCATACTCATACCCAATGAATACATATTACTTTGTGAAAAAATAAATATCTTCAGCAACATATCCAATCTTATATACTAACAGCTTTTCAAATGAGCTGCTTGTGGTAAAGGGAACAAAAATAAAATATATAGAGTGGTAAATATGAAGAAGGAATGGAAACTGAAAGCAGCACTAAAGTGTTGCTCTGAAAATAATTTGATCAGAGACTGAAATCCTATTAAAATACAGTTATAATTGTTTTGATGCTATAAATTACTTGCAAACTATGTATATATGCAAAGTAGCCAGCAGAGATGTCTGATTCACACAGACAAAGTGCTTTGCAAGCACTTTGCAGAAGAGAACATTTTTTTCCAGCTGTGGGGAAAGTGTTTCCATCTGCATCCCACGTGCAGAGGATTCCTCCTGCGTTAGGACCCTTCCCTCCCTGTCACACTGGGAGTCTGTGCCTCTGTGGCACTGAGTCTCCTGACTGCAGCTACCAGAGAGAACTCGTGGGTTTGTCCTGGGAGAGCTCTGGGCACAGAGCCATGGAGGTCTGCATCATATTACACCAACACTGCTTCTCAGTGAGCCCTGTCTGGGGACCACAGGAAGGAAAGCAGCTACTGCAGGTCTCATGAGGGCAGAAAAAGAAATCCTTCTGAGCTGAAGGCTAGAATAGGCTTGCTGGGCTATCAGGTCCTGGTTCCTCATATTACAAATGACCTTATATATACATATTACATAAGTTTTTTCATTATTTGGTCAATTTCCATCTCAGCAGATCCTGCTACTGACAGAAATTGTTTGACCACTTCTCTGCTCTACTGATTTTAAGTATATTTGAATTTTAACCTGAATCTATGTGTGTTACTGTTTTTTTGTATTGGCACTGCCTTTGAGCTGGAGCCAGTTTCCTACTGCATGAACCTGCCTGCTGCTTCCCACTGCACATAGCCATGAGCTCTCTACCACAGGGGCTGTGCCTCTACCACAGGGGCTGTGCCCCTACCACAGACTCTTTGTGCCCAAGTTTTGGTTATAGTTTATCTCCTAGAGTTGATCAGGCCTCTATACAACATTCCCAGCTTGGAGCTGACCATATCTCCGTTTGTTCAATGGCACTGGGTTTTCCTTTTCCATACTAGAAATACTGCTCCTGTCAACACTGGTTTTTTTCAAGTACCTTAAGTTGATAGTTAATAGTTATCCTGCGACTTGTTAATATGCCCAGGTTTTTCTCTTCCTCAGTCATTTCTAACAAATGAGCTCTTAGTCCTTTGCAGAGGCTTTTGTTATTAGTCCTTAAGTGCATGACCTTGCATTTTGCAGTATTGAATTTCAATTACTCCAGCCTACAACGTCATGCGGTTCTTCCTGTGTGTTCCATCCCAGACATCCTTTAGAATCATATTCCCTCCCAACGCTGTATCACTAGGACATATCAGCACCACACTAACTATTTTTTACCAAGGGCATTAGAAAATACACACAAAATCAGCACCAAGAATCCATGCCTGGGAAGAGGAGTAGGAACCTCCCTGATGTAAAATACTTTACACCTCATGCTTAGTTCTTATGTCAGCACTAAAAGTTGGCTAGTCCTCTTTTATGCCCTTGTCCTTTTGTGATCCCTATTTTCTCCAGTTTAACTAAAAATTTCTCATAGTATCACACAGTCAATTACAGTGTCACATGGTTAACTGAGATCAAGAAGCAGCTGTGACACATGCAGTTTTCTAAGGAGAAAGCTGTCTTTTCAAAGGCAGACTGCATACACAAAATTAACGGATATTTCAATCTAAATGTATGCAGCTATTTACCTAGCAATCATCTATCACCTATCTCTACATGTCTATAGAGAATTTAAATTTTTCCCTTTCTTTCTCAGTGCTTGTTTCCTTAAACCCTGCCTATCAGGTGGGTGGCTAACAAGTCCTGTAGCCACATCACTTTTTCCTCTTCCTTAATACAATGCTCATATGGCACCACTTCTGCTTTAACTAGATAATTTACTGAAAAGATTGGAATTGTTTTGTGATTGCACTCTCAGTGAATCCGGTAGTCTTCCAGAATTACCCATTTCCTTCGATTGGGCAGTCCTATTTTCTGCAGGGGCATGTTCTTACGAACCACCCATTTCACTTAACAGTTTCTTACATGCTTGTCACTGCACCGAGTCCCAGCTACAAAGAATCCTTAAGATAAATTCACCTAGACAACAACAGACATGGGGATGCTCCCACTGGAACAGCCTCAATAGAGCAGAGTGAGAGCTTTGCTTTCAGAATGGACTCTAGGCTGGTGTCCGTACTTTGCTCACATAGTTGTTGGCAGGATTATGTGAAAATTTCTAAGGGTCTTTACTTCTAATGGCAGATAAGGGAATAAGTAGATATCTAAGTCTCTTTGGAAATCTAAAAATCTTGTATTTCTAAACAGATTTGGCACCTAAAACTGTTACAGCTATGGGTTATTGATGTCTCCAGTCTTTTTTTTGTGTATGTGTGTGTGGGTGTGTATACAGCCCTTGCCAGATGGTACACGACAAGCAGAGGAATCCAGTTCACCTTTCCCTACCCATCCTTGCCTCCATGGGCTGTGCCCTGTGCAGTTTGGTTTAAGCCAAAAACGAAGCAATGATTATTTTTCTTACTTGTTGAGAGTAGTCTTGGTGTCACAGGACTCTGCCTGGAGCCCTTTTTCATGTCCATGCATGCATTGCACACTGCTCAGACACTGACCCAAGAAAGTAGAATGAAAAGGGTAACCTAAAAAGCTAAGTTTTGAGCAGGTGAACAGAGGTTATCTATGCTGCCAGATGGATACACTTAAGAGGAATGAACAGATTAAGTAATCTCCATATTTCAAGGAACGTTTGGGACACAGTTCAATAGTTCAACAGAACATTTTTTTTAAATCATATATAGAAAAAGAAGGCATCATTTATTTTTAAAATTTATTTATTTTATTCACAGCAAACTGATATTTCGAAAGCATAAATATGTTTTCTTAATCTTTGCCCAAACCAGTTCTTGCTAAGGCTTTAATAGTTCAGATCAAGACTTTATAGAGGCAGAAGAGATGACACATATGCTACAGTGTATATTGTCATAGATCTGTGGTGCCAGCTTTGCATTTTCATTGTCTCTACCTAATTAGATCAACTGGCAGTTCTGTGACAAGGAAAAGGTTATAACTGACTTGTATGAAATGCTTATTTTCCCTGCTTTCACTGATGCTCACCAGCATAAAACTCAGTTTTGATCTACTAGCAGCAATTTTCTTTGAAAGATCATTGTGCAGTGATTGGGTGAAACCTTTAACCCGAGCCTAACTTTAGATAATTCTCTAGACAGCTCCTTCTATCAGCCATGAGCGTGCAGGCACCTGAGCACAGATCACTTTCCTGTTTACACAGTTTTATTTCCAAAATGCTGCTGCATTCATATGGTGGCTGGTATCATCCTGAAGAGCATGAGTGTGTGGAAGCTGTGCTTTGGGATATAACCAGTGCTGATGCTGTGGAGTAGCAGGCATGAGTCTTTTCCAAGGCATTCCCATTGCATATGAACTTTGCTGTGCAGCACAGCACATGCAATGGTCCGGGCAGGAGGCTGGCAGCCAGGTGGAACTTACAAGGTAAAAGTCATGGGAAGAACCAAGTGGGCAGCATTTAACTGAGGAAATAAGAGAGCTCATATTCAACAAAGCTCTAAAAAAACACTTGAGAAAAAAGAATATGTCAGACTTAATACAGCTACTTCTTATATTTGCACAGTATGTCCCTTGCTTGCTGGTTTAACGGTATTCCAAAGGCTCCTTGGCTTTTACGTTTAAATTTACGAAATAGGAGAAAATATTTAAGGGACAATTAAAATGTTTTACAGAACTTTAAGAAGACTGTTAAAAATACAGTGGCTTGTTTATATTAAAATAACTTAATCTGTATTAATGAATTTTACTAAGGGACTCCCACAGAAATAAAGTACTTTTATCCAAGCATGTCCTAAGAGATGAGTGAGACAGTCATGGCACGCCTATTAATTTCAAACAACACATGATAAATAACATGGCAAAATATCATGTGTGAAAATTATACACAGTCTCCTTTAGACTGAGTTCTGTTATAAAAGAATCATAAAATCCTTGTAAATATTTTTTTAATGTTCCAAATCTAAATGCAGGATGTTAAGATCAAATAATTAAATATCTCCATCTTCAACAAGAAAATAATTATTCAGTGATGTCAGAAGAGGTAAGAGACAAAACATCTGAGTTCCATACCTGATGGGAATCTTTTTGTTTCTCTATATTCATTCAAGTTATTTCACCTTGTTGAGGATTGGTGACTACAAAAATGTGGATATGACAATCCATCTTCTTTATAAGAATTTTTTAGGAGTTTAGTTAATATTTTCAAAACTGCTTAAAGGATGAGAATTGCTGGGTGTTGTAGTGCCCTATGGCAGGAGCGGGTCACAGTGAGTGATATGCACTCCAGATCTGAGAATGAAACAGTGACCAAATTATTATCTGGAGAGGGAATATTATTGATGGGTTCTCAAAGCTTTGGACCATTTTTTTCTTACTCAAAGAAAGATAATGGTTAAAGCAATAATTTTTTGAGAAATTCAGTATGAGAAATGATGGATTCTTTGCTTTTTGAGGCCATAAAATGCAACACAAAAAGTAGCAGACTTTTTGTCAAACAATGCCAAGTATCCTTGTAAATGTATCCCAAACCTGTATGTACCTCTGCATAACACTACATTTCTAACTTTCAAGGCATTTTGTTTTTCAGTTTGATCTGGATTTTTCATAATTATTCTATCTACTTTGATTTCCCCAGACCCTTTTATTGCTTTCTTCACAGAGGCAGGATTATCCATACTCTCTGCTCCTGCAAGCTGGCATGCTTCCTTTGAAGTCCATGAATCTGTGCCAATTTACACCAATGCAGACTTATTTGATATTGTGTTGTAACTACAGATGGGTCCCAGCTGCAAATCTTGGTTTGTATCCAAGCTCACCCCAAACTAGGGAGTGCTTGGATTCATGATTGTGGCTTAGACCCCTCTCTATGGGTGTTATAACAGAAAGAGAAAATTTCTTTCTGAATAGGGTAGAGGGCCAGCACCTGTCAGGGAGGCTCCTTCATTGTGGTTAATCTGCATGAAACTGGAGACCAGTGTTTGTGGAAGCATAGCAGAGCTGTTGAAGAAGTGAAGAGCCATTCAAAAGGAAGAAAATATACAAGAACCTAAAATTTGTGCCTGATCTAATGCAATTGTAAGATAAATCTTAATCATCATGAATCACTGGCTTACTCAATGAGGTTATACACTGGATATCACTGTCCAGTACAAGAGGCAAGGAAAGAAAATCCCTATTAAAGTCCAGCAGAGCAATGAAAAATGCATAAAAACTCAGAGAAATTAGCATATATTTCATTCTATCAAATGAATACTGTTAAATCCCATATTGTCTTTTCTCTTCCTGCTAAAGCAAAATGAGAATTTTTTTTCTATTTCATTTAGCAGATATACACCTAATTTAAATAAATTAATGATATTTAATTAATGCTTGTTGAAGCTTTGTTCTACTTCAGTTTTGACCTTGGAAGATGATTAAAGTATGTGGGATGTCATTGCTAGTAAAGCAGAAAATTCCTGGAAAGCAGCTTTGATTCAAGGGATGAACAGGGTAAAATGGACTTGCTAAAAATGTTGAAACAATTTTGAGGCATTTCAAATATAAGGTTTTTTTGGACAGCTTAAGCCCCTCCCTCCCCCCATCTTGATTAATGTTGTGTGTGACCACTATTGTCAGAATAAATAATCATCAAAGATCAAACACAAATTTCAACTCAGACCTTCAGGAGGGTTGCCCAGTTGACATGTCAAGGTTCTCTACAGACCAGGAAGAGAAGCAGGGTAGACTTTGCCACGTTATCTTCCCAACAGGTTTCTGTCCTGGTGAAAGATGACCAGAAAGAGAGCTTGAGTATTTCATGTCCACCCAAGCTGCTGCTGCTCTGCCAAAGGTATTAGCTCCAGTTGTGAAGCAACACCAGTTTCCTAGCACAGAGGATGCGGAGGAGGTGGAGTCAGAGCTCAGACTCCTAAATCAGTCACTGCTATCTAATGCATGCTAGTACTGAATCTTCACTTTTTTTTTTTTTACAGTAAGTCTTCATTCCCAGGATTCACAGTCCGTTAACCACCCATTTGAGCAGAAAGCAGAGATACAGATATAGAGAAGGAGGCTTAGGTGAGCTTCAAAGTAGCACATTTACTGTACGGCCTGTGACCAGGCAGTCCTGCCTTCCTCTCATTCACATAAGAGCTGTATTTACCCCTGGGAGAAGGAGATGTCCCCACTGCATATCTGGATGGTGTCTGAAGCAGTAACTTTTATACATTGCACTCTATAAACACAGATGCACTTATAATACATATGTATCTTCTGTACCTTTGCAACAGCACATTGAAGCTAGTGAATAATTTGCTGTTCTGAAAAAGAAATGTACTGTATTCAGTCCTCTTTTTGATCTTGTGTGTATATACATATGACATTTCTTATATCACTGTAATTAAAACTAAAATTTTGTTACTAAATAAAAAATTAGACTATTGTGAGATGTTATTTTTCTGGCTTCAGTGCCCTCCAATGTTTTTGCTTCCTTGATACTGTTCTATTGTAAAGAATAAGCATTATGCACTAGCACTGTTAACATTTCATGAGCAAGTAGAACAAAAAGGGAATCCTGTCAGTCCAAAGCACACTGAGGAAACTTGGCTTGAAACAAATGCTTACAAATTTGTAGGCAAAATAACTTAATATATACCCCATGGTTTATAAAAAAATTACAGTCAATATTTGCATAAATTTATCTTCCTGAACTGTAAGATATGCCACTGCCTTAGTTATATTTTCTAAAAATAAATTCTATTTCCTTAAGTTATTGCCATGCCATTCCTGCCTCTTAATTAATATATTATTAGTCAAGCATCACTCCCTGAACTGAAAGACAGAAGTTTAAATATTTTACAGAATATTCCGTTTTGACTAGAAGTTGAGCATACTAAGAGAAGGATATTTGATAAGATGGTAATATTCTTTTTCTTCAGTAATCATTCAAACCCCAAAGCCATTTCTTCTGCATTTTTCATGTCACATGGGCCTTCCTTTCAAGACAGCATGGTATTTATGCCTCAGGTGGAGCCTAAGTTGAGCTCTTCTTCTACCAACAGAATGAATGGCTTGTACTACCCACTACCTAGGATTTAGCACCAAAGGCAATCCCCCTACCTTTGTCCATATAAAACAGCCTCAAGTTTGCAGATTGCATTAGGGGAATATATACATGAAAGAATATTTTGCTAGAAGCTCAAAGACCCTGTTCCTCAGGGTCCAGATCTGAAACCTTAGATTTAATTGTCCCATTATTTATGCATTATTTACACAGCATTGCCCATGAATGCAATTCCCAAACCACATAGAGCTAGCAGCTGGGTATACCTGACATGACTAAATGCTTGAGCGTGGCACTAAATCAATCTGCTGTGTCCTGAATATCTCTGAGGAGCACGTGTAGAACAGTTCTGTGGTGTATCAGATTTGCTGGTGGCTGTACACCATACGCACAAGGAATCCAATGTAGTCCCAGTGCACATACAATGCAGAAGTGAACTGGTTTGCTGGTCTGCTCAGAAGCTCACACAAGGCTGCCAGATCCTCAAAAAGTATTTAGAAAATACAAGGTAAATCCTGTAAGGTTGTAGATAATTGATAAATTTTTAATTTACTGCCAAAACAGGCACAGTAGGATAGTCTGAGTACAAAGAAAAGATTTAACCAGATTTTAGCCTAATAAATTATGTTACCCAGATAATTTTTAAATTACTCATTTAAGGACTTTTTGCACATTTTTAATTCGTTTTTATATCTCCGTGCCTTGCTTCTTCCTCTAAGTGCTCAAATACATTGTCTTTCATGTCTGTGGGATATTTAGTGGTAACATAGGGAATTTTATTTACTTGAGGATAGATTCTCCAGCCTCACTGACCTTTGATCCTGAAATATCTGTAGATCCAGTCTCAAATATTGCGCACAGCAAGAAGTCAAATGTTCTCGTCACAGGAGAGCTCCTACTCACCTGTGCCAAGTTGCATAGCTGTCAGTGTGCTGAAAGATGCAAGTCTGGTCCTGAAAACACTGTTCACGTGAGAAAAATGTATTCACAAGGGGCCTGACATGGCAGGGACCCAAGCAACTCTGGCATCTATCCAAAAAAGCACTTAATGCATACACTTAGAGCTACAATTCAGCTGCAAGTATGTGAGCAGTAGCATTGCCTTTGATTGACACTGAATCAACGAGATGTGAGAGGTGATTAACAAATTTATCAAGCAAGGGCAATATTTGGCTCAGGACTGGACTTCTGTTGTTCAGTTCCTGAATAAGGAAATAGAAACTGTTTGTAGGGGCTGCACAGAACTTCCTTGACGCAGAGATTTTTCAGGCAGACACGGTGACATTAGACACAAAAGTATCAGAGCTTTCCTAATGTCTGAACAAACTAGAAACGTGAATAGATATGTTAACACTAATAAATTAATCTAGGAGCTCTGTTCACTGGCTACTATAGAAGAAGTCTTAATGAAGAAAACTGAATACATTCTGTTTACTTGCACAATACCATTCTCCTATGTGGATAAATTTAGCAGAATCTGGTCTTTTCTTAAACAACGTCCACTTTATAATGTGCACTGTTGTATTACTGATGGATCGAAAGACCAAGACAGAAGACTTTTTTAAGATTTAAAAAACACACAACCTCCCAAGTCTATTCAGATTCATAACCAAGAAATGTCTCCACTAATTTAAGGTTAAAGATGCTAAAATTGATAGAAAATGGGCCCATTTATTCAGATGTTACATTTTCTGATGTGGTGGACATGATTATTGCATAATTTTGCTCACAGTTCTGGAAGCACTAAAGTGTGAGGGTAATAACAATCAGGAAGGGAAGTGTCAAAACTTTTGGGAATTTATTTTGGAAAGGAGGCATGGAACAAAGTTGTTTGGGACACATTAACCCAAAAGAATGGTTTTCAAAGGCAAGAAGAGAAGTTAGTGTAGTCTGAGGACTTGTATCAACCTCTTCCAGCTTGGGGGATTTCTGAGCCTTCCTGTCAATGGCAGATATTTCTTTCTGTTCTTGCCTGCAAATTGGAGTTCAGATGTCACTAAAAGCCAGTAAAATATAGTTTGCAGTTGTGCTTTTGAAAACCTTTTCTTAAATTAGGGTTTAGCAATTTTATTCTAGGTTCCTAATTTGTGGGGGAGGGGGTATGATGATGACACACACAGAGAATTGTCAGGATGGAAACATACCTAAAAGCATTTCTTCTGTTCCAAATAGAAATGTATAATCCCCAAACTTCCAGAATCCATGGATTTTCAAAAAGTTTATACTAGCATCAGCCTTTTTTTTTTTCTTTTTACCCAGTTTGGTGTTTTTAGCTTTTAAACAGATTATATTGAGCATGCACTTGAGGTTTCAAAGAAAATTTTTAGTCTATTGGGTAATCTGTTCCTTAGGTTTACATCCAAGCCACAAAATATGTATTTGTGTCAAATTTTGCCTTGCTTCATGAAGTTGTTGAAAAATCTGCTTGAAATGCAGTTGGTCAGGTTTGTAGCTAAATTATATACGTTAAACCTCATCTCTTCATGAATAGTTTGGGTTCAGCATTTTCATTGTCTTGAGTATCAGCTTTAACTTTATAGACAGCTATTTGCAAGAGAAAGTACATTTAATTCCACAACCGTTGACATCGAGAGCATATTGTTGATACAGGCTGCAATGACAACCTTGTGTTTTAAATTGTTTCTGTCCTAGTTTAACAGCACAGTTTATTGTTAACCAGTTTCCTTTTTATCCCTTCTAGCTGCAGATTTATTAGCAGAAACACACTGTACAAATGATGATTTATAATAGAATCATGTTGCCTGAGAAAATGTATTGATTTAGAATGAAATTGCAGTCTTTACTACAAAGGCAGAATGAAAGAGATGAGAGTGATCTGCCTTGATTTAAACTAAATTTCTCTGACTGGCCTATACCTGTGTTTTCTTTCTTTTGCAATATTTTATATGAAAGAAAAGGTTGCATTAGGCATTTTTTTGTATTCAGTTCTTGCAATCTATATTCCTCAACATGCCACAATTACTATGATTGTCTTTGTTCAATTCTTTCATCAGTTCAAAGTAGCATGGCATTTACCTTGGTAGCATTTAAAATGAACCGATCAATAGCTAGATGTTTGCTATTAAGAATGATGAAGAAAGGTTGAGTGGGAGGCAAACAAGGTTATCTACTTTTAATATATTACCTAATTATTTTCTGTGTTGGAAGGAAGGCATGCCTTCATTTAATTGATTTTAATACACACACATGCAATTAATGCAGATGGCCAAAAGTGGACACTACAAATCCTGTTCATTTTTTACCGCTTTCATTTCTTTTTTAAGTTCCATGTCTTTTCTAAGGAAAATATATTGCTCTTTTGTTTAAACTAGTGTTGAAACCAGAATTTTAAGACAGCCAGGCAGCTTCAGTATATAAAAAGGAGGTGGAAAGTGTGTGTTTATTGCTTAAGCCAAGGCATAGGGAAGTTATGCTGCTGTTGAAAGACTTAGCTTGCTTTTGATACAGCATTTTTTAGACATCTGTGAATTTTTTATCTTTTAAGTTCTATTGCGGTTTCTGCATAGAATTCCTTTTACTTGATGCTTCTATTGCAATACAAATTCAAACAGTGATTTTGTTCTGCTTTCTGAGATTGCAAAAAAGCCTGATTTTTTTTTCAGAAATATTTTGGGCTAACTTATTCTCCTCAATATTTCATGAAAGGATCCCTCTGCTGCTATTTCTTCCTTTTTTTTTTACTAATCAACTCCTTTGGTACAATACCAGCACCATGTGTGCCTAAGTTTGCAACACTATCAAAACTAGAGGACTATCACTAGCCATGGCCCTGGATCTTGTCAGACCTCTTTATGACAAACCATCTCCTGAGCTCCATCCAGCTTGTTTTCCATCCACAAAACCACATCCTTTGACTGCCTCCAGCCTGCCCAGAAACCACGCTCCCTGCCCTCAAGCTTTCTTCTGTTTCTGAACCTCCACAGCTTCCAGAGGCTCCTCCAGCTCCTTAGATGCCAAAATGAAGTCTGAGCATCTCTGAAATGGCAGGCTGCATGAAACAGCAAAAACATCCTGAAACAGCATCTGGGGAGCAAATTAACAGATGGGTGCCCTCAAATTGCAAAGTGGTGAGGAAACATTCAGTACGCACATGATGGAAGCTGCAAATGAAGAAGGAAATTTGGTGCTAATAACACCCCATCCTGATCCAGTTTTCATTGGTTTGTGTTATCTTTAATAGAAGCTGAATTAAGATCAAAGAGGAAGAAAATAACAGTATACAGTGTTGGAGAGTGACAAAACAGCAACATTCAAAACAACAAAGGGAGTTAATTTTCCTCTTGCTATTGACATGAGCTTAATGTGGGCTATTTTATATGAAATCAAGACAAACATGTACCTTGAATCCTGTGTTGTACCCTCCGCCAATACTTGTGATCACAATGAGAAATATGTTCTACTTTTATTTCTGAAGTTGAGTATCGTTCTAGCCTCAAGTGAAGTTGTAAAGCTCTTCTGAGTTTTCTGAAAGAACATTTGCTTCTGTCTCCTCTAAATAATATTTTGGCCACCAAAATAGTTATTAGCATTGCATTTTCTGTGTTTGCTCTATCTGTGCTGACATATCACAAATTCTGGCACCTCAACTGTTACCTCATTTGATCTGAAAGTAGTTAAAAAATCACTTTGTACAGAGACAGAAATATTTTTCTGTGCCTAATATATTGCTAAGAGGCAGTACACTGCTATTCTGGTCAGTCACTTACCACATTCTCATTGTTCGATATCAAAGTCTCACTTGAAAAAATAACAGATTTATTTTTAATATTCCTGCCAAGATGCAATGCTTCTGTAGTAAGTTTGTTCAATGTTCGTATCACAAGAGGACCTGCTGAGAGTGTTTTGATAAGACTGGAGCTCTGATTGAATCTACAGCAATTATAGTCATAAGGGTGGGAAAGAAGGGCGTATTTCAAATGTCCACTTCTCCTTGAATTAGATTCCTGAAAAATAAATCTCACTAAATAAAATAATATGGATGATATTTCAGCACATTTATCTGCAGAGTGACATCATCTGTAACTGTGATTTTGGCTGTAATGTGTAAAGGTAATGTTCCAAGATTTGGTACGTGACTCAAGACTGATAGGAAAGATGGGTACTAATGTCTTTACAAACAACTCGATGGGAGAAGGTCTTTAGGAGAAATGGGTGTGAATGTTTTTGAAACGGGTCTTAATGTCTCTAGCAACCTCAAGCTGCACAAGTTTGTTACAGAACCCAGAGAGTTTGACTCCTGAACTTTAGGGTAATAGACAAATGGGTCTGCACAAAGTCTGTTGCAGAACCCAGATAGCCTGAACTTCTGAACTTTGAAGGAAAATTACATGTTCAAGGGAGGAATATGTGGTAGGTGGTTCAGGAAATCTGTACCTTCCTAGTACCTCAGCCAATGGGTAAAGGAAGACGGCAACATGTGGTCAGGAGTTTAGGATAAAAGGAGGCTGCAACGTCTGAAACCTCGAGAGAGAAACCCCACTGCGTTATGCCCCAATGGATTCTCTCTCCCTTTATTCAAATAAAATTGCAGGACTCCTCTGTCTCCTTTATGGACACTGGCTTTTCATAGCATGATTTTCTGCACAAGATGGACTGAAGTATTTCATGGCCTCAAATATTTATAAGTGGATGTATCCATTCCTTGCTGCTAAATTCCTTAGTGATAACTGCACTTCAAATTTCTCCTGCCAGCTTGAACAGTAAAATGCCAGTTCTAATTATTATCCATAATTTTGATATTCTTCACCATTTACAGAAAATCCTTATGTTAGTATGGAACAACTGTATTTTATCAATAATAGCTAATAAATGAAAGAACAACTCATTTTAGTCTCAGAGATATATGCTTCTTATCGGATTTGCTTCTGCTCAGTACAACAGAGGATTAATCATATGTGTTATTGATTTAATTACACATACTGAGTAAGGTACACATCATACANATATATATAATCTTAGCTCTCCTTAAAGGATCATAGAATTATAGAATGTTCAGGGTTGGAAGTAACCTTAAAGACCATCTAAACTCAACCCGCCCTGCCATGGGCATGGGCACCTCCCACTAGACCAGGCTGCTCAAGGCCTTATCCAACCTGACTTTGAACACTTCCAGAGTTGGGCCATCCACAACCTCCCTGGGGAACCTGTTTCAATATCTCACAACCCTCATAGTAAAGAATTTCTTCCATATATCTAACCTAAATTTCCCCTCTTTCAGTTTGCACCTATTACTCCTTGTCCTATCGCTACAGCTCCTGATGAGCACTTCAATGAACTAATGAGTTTAAAGTTAGGCGAGGACATAAGCACTCTCCCAAATCTAACACTAAACTTCATAATTCTTAGAGAGTTGGATCCTAATGCCAATATATAACAGATAAAGACACAAGGCTTACCATGAAAGCCAAAGCAATTCAGCGCTAGTAGATAACATCAGAAAGCACCACACAGCCTGAATGAGGAACTGGCTGGCAACTCTCGGCCTGGAAATGTTTCCCAGTTAAATAGGATGAAGGCAGAAGTAAAAGGCATACATGTATAAGTACGAAGTAACGGCATTTGTTGTGGACAACAGGAAAACCAGTGCAGGGTATTCAAAGAGAAACTTTTGCTGTAGATGGTCCCTTAATGCAAAAGGCCAGTTTCAGAATCGTGTTGTCAAGATGACTCTGCTGTCACTTTTGAAGATTGCGCTGTTTACTACATTTATTAGTTCCTTGCTATGGTACATTGCTTATATTGACAGATGAATGACAGATGGGGATCTTTTCCTATATGTCTCTCCTTTTGAGCTGAAGCAAGTCACGGAAGGATAATTACAAAGCAAGAGACTTTGGAGTTGATCGAGCAGCTTAGGCATTTGCTGGGATTAGTGAATGTATTCAACGAGTCACAAGGTGCTCATTAAACAAAGACAAAAAAGAACTATCACCGCAACATTTTTTATTTTATACACAAGCCTCAGAAGTGGCAAATGTGTTCCCCAGGTTTTTTCCTAGATGCTTTTGAAGAATCACTGAAGGCTGAGAAGAAACACTGGTTTGTTATTAGCAGCAACTTTTATTCCACAAAACAATATCCAAGCAGCACAAAAATATAGTCCTGAAGCCAATAGCATCTTTTGGGACTTTATTCTTCTTTGGAAAACTGACTACAATAGCATGTCTGAAACAGTAAGCATTATCCTAATTCCATGACTTGTTTACTCAAAGACAAAATGCTTTCTATATCAAAACACAAAGACATGCAAGGGCAAAGATTAGTAAATTGTATATGGACATGTAGGGACTAACACTCCTCATGTAGCTCATAAAATTATAGAACACTTGTAGTTTACAGTGCATATAACACTAACTCTTTGGAAAATAAAAGCTGATATACTGCTAAGTATTGAAATTCAGAAAATGAGTGTAGAATTGCTGGTATATTCAGCAGTAAGGCAGTTGCATTATATAGCAGCACCTCAGAAGACTAAAATACTTCTGTCAACAGGGAGAACAGACTGTGCAACTGTGATGATCTATCAATTTGCTGTCAAATTCTTCTCTGAGTCTGACAGTGGTCCTCACTGTTAAAACCAAAGTGCTGGCATCCCATAAAACTATGCAGAGGATTAAGGTTATTTAGGATCTCTCTGCCTTGGTTTGACGGTCACTTAATCATTCCTTATAAGACTACTGGAAATAGTTCCCACTGACAAAAGTGCCTAAAAACATTCAGTATATGAGAGCAACTACTAAGAATAAAACCTTTTTATGTGGTCTTTTTATTTTTGTTAATGGAAAATGTTACATAAGAGGGCATCTCAAGGGCAAATGTTCACTTGGAGTTAGATAAATAATTGACATTTTCACCTTTGAAGATATTCCTCTAGACCCACAAAGAGAATTTTACTTTTAAGGTACAATGTCCTCCATTTTTAAAAACTACAATAGCCCTTAAAGTCATGTTACATTGGTTGCACTTCCTAAAGATCCCTTCTTCAGAATGTAACACTCCACCACTCAGAGCATCTGTAGGTAAAGATAAAACAGCCAAATAATGACAGCCTTTCCTAGACAGCAGTCAGGAAGCCCAGGACATACATGAACACCTGCAAATAGTCTGTGCAGCTAGATACGCTAGCCAAATTTTTCACTTAACAGCAGATTTCAAATTCAGCTCCTAAATTTGGCCATTAAATAAGGAGTAGCTCCTGGAAATAATAAAATGAGATCACAGTGTGTTTATTAAATGGTGAAACTTTTCTGATAATGATGAAAGCAAAACGTAATGAAATCCACTTGCCCACCTTGATGCAGTTAAAGTCACTGATCTGCTTCTTGGATATCAAAAAGATATTTGACCAGGTCAGATAGACCTTCCTTTCCTGTACATTTTGAAAGCCTGGATTTGACCTTTTTTTTTTTTTCTTTTTTTTTCCCCACTAGGTGTATGTGGTTTAGTTAATGATGGGTTATCATAATAATTTTTTCTTCAGTGAATCATTGGAGAAGAAAATCAATCATATCTTGCTCTTTAATTTTATGCATTTTTAAGGCAGTTCAACTAATAAGAAAATGCTCAAATTTGAAGTATCACTGATGCTAACAGAAACAAATCAGTCATGTAAACAGGCACTTTTATTTTTAACCTCTAGTTTATACCTCCTAATTTTGCCTTTATGCTCAGGGAATTTCAATGCAATCTCCATACACTAAAGCTATGTATAAATTCCAGTGCTATTCAAACTAATTAAAACCATTCTTTCTCATTAGGTGGATTCCTCTGAAGTTAGGAAAGATTCAGCAACAAAGAGATTATATAATTTTAAGACATTAAATTTTAAATGTAGAATTGAAAACCACAACTTTCTATTAATGTCCTGCCAGAGAGATTTTAAAAATGTAATACAGTCTCGTGTGTATAAAGAAGACTAAAGAATAAAGTTTTGCAGAATAAAATAAAATTCTGAAAGATAAATTTAGGTTATTACTTTTTTTTTTTTTAATAATAAGACCAAGGTCAATACTCTCAAGGAGATAACCTTGGAATTTGATGGAAGCATGGTTCATACCATTCTTGTCCTTCTCTCTTCCCTTGATCACATCTTGTCCGCTCCAGACAAGAAGTGTAAAGGCACAATTGGAGTGCAAGTTGCAAATCTTCATTTTCATAAAGTAAAAACTGATGGAATAATTATATTTTAGCCTTGGAAAATTTCTCCGTTAGGCTTTTGCTCCATCCATTTGTCCCATCAAAAAAATAGCTACCGGTTGAGATAGGTGCTATTTTTAACCGGCAGCCAAAATATTCCTTTATCAACTTTTCATTTTGAATGCTCTTTTTCCCCCATCTCAGTGAATGGGTGTTCGGAATTTTAGAATTCATTAGATGAATCCAAAGACATTGATTAGATGTATTTCTGTGAAAATGCCTACAGTAGGTCACGAGAATCAGTTTGCTTTTCTTGTGTTCAATCTTGCCAGCCTGCCTTAATTTAGGACGAAACAAACCACTGCATTTAATAGAGTCTGGCATGCAAAATTTGGGTAGATACAGAATCAAACATGAGCTACTTTGCACAATTTAACGCACACCACCTGATATACAAAGAACAGGAAGTCTTGTTCAAATTAATTTTTGGCACTGTTACTATGTGAACACCCGCAAAAACTGAAAGAAATAAAAGAAATCACAAAAGTATTTAAATATTCTTGTCTGCTAGAGTTTGTAATGAAAATTATGAGGCAAGAAAGGACAACAGTTTACTTTACATTTCAGACATTTTCTATTGCAGTGTGTCATGAGCTACAAAACCATGTAGACCAGCAGCTCCATTGGTTTGATACCCCCACAGCCCAAGAACTCTAGGGTTAGGATGACTTCCCAGAGGGCTGTGCAGAATATGCAAACCTGTACTATCATAATTGGCCACCGCCGTCCCCTCCTTTCTCCCCCATATATAGTTGCTTCCCTAAAATGTTCTGTGATCCTCGACTCCTCATTGGCCCATGTTAATCCTCCCCGCCTACCCTCTTTCCCATTGGTTTTGTACCCTTCTCCCCGCCTATGTACCACCCCCTTGTTTCTGTACCATTGGCTGTTTTATGCTTTCCCCGCCCCTTTCACTGGGGTCTAAAACCCTATGTCAGTCCTGTAATCTTGGTGCTTAGTGTTCTCCGTATTTGGTTCCTCGTCTGTGTCCCTCCGCACTCAATAAACCTTTCCTGCCTTCTACGAAGAACCCCCTCAGCTCCATCTTTGCCTCCTCTGCGCGCCCTTAACATCGGTGGATTAGGCAAACCCATGCTGGAGCTTTGCCAATCCTCCCACGCCTGCGAGCAGCCTCCGTCGCCCCATCCCGTACGGGGCGAGAGCCCAGCGCTGGTCACCTGCTAGCCGGACAGAGCGCCGTGGCAATTTCCTGACACCTATCAGGAAATTCATCTAACCAAAAGGAACAAGATTTCAGTTTCATTTTTCGTGTTCAGTAACTGCTCAGAGGCGAGGAGCCTGGTGGAGGTCGGCTTCCTGCAGTGGCGGCTTTCCAGGCAGCCAGCCCTGGAGAACATGAGCCTCTGTGGAGCACAGCTGGACCAGCTGCCTCACACCAGAGCCTTCAGAATTATAGCTTTTCACATCATCCCCTTTTGAGTAGAGAAAGGAAAAATGAACAACATTAAAACTTTGTGTCCTCTCTGATATCTGTAATTTAAAGTGAAGTGGTGCTCCTTTGGTGGGAGAGTTCTAACACATCATCAGGCATCTGAAAGTCAGACCTTTTGGCCTAAACCTGTTATTGTAAGTCAGTCAGTAGAAGAAGATAAATATCTTCACACTTACCTCTATCCAAAAAAGACATGCTCTTTAAATCTCTGCTGCCACATGATGCTTTGTGCACCACAGTGTCTCTCTTGGCCTTCTGTGGAGCAGCAGGCAAATCTCATCTTTCTGGGGCTCATAGACAGATACTCTTACACCCTCCACTCTGGGCTTGGAAGAAAGGACTACTTTTCTGTTTTCCATGATAACTTCTGAAGGAGCTAGATTGGGTGTGCAAGGTAGCAATTTTTAGCCCATGGTATATGGCTTAGCTGCACTGGGCTTGTAACCATATCATCACTTTCATTCTCAGCCTCCTTCACTAATATTAACTGAAACGTATTAAAAATCCCAGGGGAATGATTCAGTGTGGGATGATCACCCTCGCGTATCCTACAGCGTCTAAAATGGCATAAAGAACCTACATGTAAGCATCTGAATTGCTCCCATAGTTTTGTAGCACCAGGTGTTGTCAGAAATAATGTTACCTTCTGGTACTTTTCTTTTGCATGTGCATCCAGATTGCACAATCAGAGTGTAAAGCTGTTTAGATCTCCCTACTGCTGGAAGTCTCAGTCATTCCAGGCATCCTCCCAGTATTTTTTTTTATTACTGACAAAGCATGTGTTCCAGTCACTCAGAATCAAGAAGTCTGATAGATGCTTTATCAGCGTCTGAATTTTAGGTGCTGTACATTGAACACCAGCCTTTGCCTAACACAAAAACTGAGTTAGAGCCTTTTAAAGAAGTGGCTTCTCTTTGCCACATGTTGAAGAAGGCTGCCTTCATTAGACTTTGTTCTGAGCTGCCTTTGCTCAGAAAAGCCTCTTTGCTCTGTATCCATGGAAGAGGAAAATTCATGGACATCCAGGGATGAGGCTCTGTTCCCCAGCACCCTGCACCTGTGGGATGCACACAGGGGTCCACCACAGCAGAGATGGTGATTCCAGTCCTCACCCTGCCCTGAGCACATATGGAAAAGCAATTCCAGTCAGGCAACAATTAGCTCTGCTCTTTAATTTATAAAATGATTCATTTTTACTTATCTTGTGGCAGGGAGAGCAGTATGCCAGAGAGAAACACTGAAGGGGAATCACCAACCTGAGTGGCTGGAGAAGGGAGTTTGGGTGGGGGCTGTATTGGCTTTGTGTTGCCTGGTTTTGGTAGCAGGGGGGGCTACAGGGTGGCTTTTGTGAGAAGCTGCCGGAATCTTCCACAGTGTCCGGCAGAGCCAATGGCTGATGGCTCTGAAGATGGACATGCTGCTGGCCAAAGCTGAGCCAATCAGAAATGGTGGTAACGCCTCTGTGATAACACAGTTAAGAAGAAATCAAAACCTCATCCTACAGCTCTCTCAAATTCCCTTGTTATTATGCTGCTTATCCCTCAGCACAGCCGTGAGATCTCTGACTGCTGTCACTCTCCACCTTCAGCGTGGAGCAGCTGCAGTGACTGCTGTCAAGGGTGACCGTGATATTTGGAAAGAGAGAGTGAGGTTATACCATAAATAAGATGGTTAAATACAAACTATCATTGAAGGAGCTTGCTGCTTTAGTTTAATTGTATTAACTGTGTCTTTAATTGATATTTATGTGTCTCTGACTACCCCAGCAGAATTAGGAAGGATGAAGAGAGGGCAGACACAAGCACAGAACCAATAATACACTGTTTTTGTACTAATGGTGCTCTATTTATGATCATGTGAAGACTAAATTACATTCCATTAAAATAAATAGAGATTTTGTTTTTACTTTGTTATGTCAGAAACCAAGTGTAAGATTTACCTTTAATACAAAAATAACCTAATTGAGCTCAAGGAGCTGAGCTAAATCCTGTTGGTATTCACTCCCACACTCCAGCTCCTCTTTCTCCTCCACCCCCTGGGTCCTGTGGCTCCACTAAAGCCTCTGCTGATTTGCAGCAAGATGAGAGAATAGTTTACATCCTACATATTTTTTCAAGCCATGCACAGGAACTGTAATGCAGCAGTGCAGAGGCACTGCAACTAATATGCTGATTGGATGCAGATGTGTTCTGCCTCTTGGAAAAATAAGACCAACTGGATGATCAACAAGAGCCAAATGGGTAATTTCTTTTTAAACAAATTGGTTTTATTAACTTTAAAATGCCCATAATCCAACTAGTCTGGCAGACTTTGGATACTATGAAACCACAAGCAATATGCGATACCTGTTATTATCTCATACTACTTTTGGCTGTGATCTTGCCATTTTGAGTAAAAGACTAACATGTAAGGCTGAAGTCTCAAATAAAGAGTAGCATGTGTGAGTGCTGCCCCAGTAGATGGCCGGGAAATGAACTGTTTCAGACTAAATTCTTTCCTTTCTCCTTACTTTCTTCAGTAGGAGTGCATTTGTACACTCTACCCACAGAAAGCCCAGCTCTCACCCACCCTCTAAACAAAGTAGGGTGCTGTCAGTGGTAAGGAAACCATGCCAGTCTTGCTGTTAGTGAAGAGGAAGGGTTTTAGTGATAGTTTTCAATGCTACTCACAATCCTGTCAGCCACCAACGCACAGGGAGTAGCAAGGCTGGCATATTAAAAGTTAACATGGGCCCTTTCATCTAAGAGATGCTTCTGTCAGAAAACAAATTCTTATTAGCTCACACTTTTGATACTGATGGGAGGAATGTGATGTCAGTGTAAGTGGAGATGCTGCAAAGTTAAAAGGAACCCACTGAGTATGAACCCTGTGCTGCTGCTTGACAGCTTTGACTTTCTGAGTGACAGAGGACCAAATGAAGGGCCAAGAGTTGCACAATTTATTGAATGATTTTCTCTCTTTGTAAATCAGCATATTTTTATTCCATTCTGCCAGTTTTATTTCTGTGGAAAACAATCCATCCTATAAAAAGACTGTTATGACTTTACTAGAAACATGAGCAAAAACAATGGGTATTGTCAATACTCTTTGGGAAGGAAATGTTTGGAAGAGTCAGTATTGTCAGTATCTGTAGAGCTTGGGCAACCATCTTCTTGAACCCTCTGGCATCACTTGACTTCTGAGTCCTGCTCTTTGGATGATGACTTAACAGTCTGAGAGGGCAGCCAGAGATTTTAATTTCAGAATTAGGATTACTGGCTACTGAATAACGTCTAGGAATTACTGTGGGAGGTCTCTATTTTCCTAGTCAGTTTAAAGCAGATCTTTTTTCAAAACACAGACATAATTCAGCAAATGAATACAGTGCCACTGAAGCCCAGCTACAGTATCAATGAAACCTAAGTGTGCACTTCAGCCTTGGAGAGCATGTAAAATAGTAACAATGGCCTGTGAAATTATAGGAAAAGAGAAAAAGGAGCTAAGTTACCATAGAATAGAGAAATCATAGAGATCAGCTGAAAGCAGCAGAAAAAACCTCAAAACTTTGGTGTTTCCTATTACTGATTTGAGTGAATTTAGAAGTGCCTGTTTTACAAGAATAGCTTTGCACCAGAACAGTGGGGTATGAATAGCAGATTTGAATAATTACCTTTGAGATGATTGCCAGTTCAGATTGAGATTGCAACCACTTCAGATGTAACTTCTTTTATTTTTAATTTTAGAAATGTGATAAATTAGAACTACAAGAAGAGTAAATAAAAATCTAGTGAGACTCAACTGAAAGATCTTTGCCCACTTCAGTTTTTAACAGCAGAACAAGTGGCAGCCAGAGCCAGGTTGGGATGCCCAGGTCACAGGAGATTCAGGAGCAGACACTGTCCTTCCTTTAAGAGGAATTATACATCATAGGCTCCAGCCATGCCATGAATCTGCATGCTCTGTGCCAGGAGGCAGTGGCAGGAACCCAGACTTACCCTTCAGGTAAATCCACTTGTGTTAAAAAATGCACTTTTAAAGGATTTTCACTAGAAACTGACCAGTCCCGTAAAGCCACATAATTTATCTAATGACTGATTGCAGTATCCAAATACAAATGTCCTGAGGTCATGCTTGAAAATATGACCTACAAACAAAGATAACTCCAATGCAGCTCTGTAAATTTGAGAATGACCTTGAAGTAAAGCAAAAATATTCCAGTTAATAAATTTTGAGAAATATATTTAAATCAGTCCTTTTCAAACTTCTCAATTAACAAAAAGGAAATTTGTATGAAATTATCTCTTTAGTAATTCACAGATTATGTTGGGTTTCCCAAATAACCTTTTTAGCTCCCTGGTATGCAGATGCTTTTTCTCTGTGGGTCAGAGCAAGGTGCCTTGGCAGTGATCAGGAAAGAGCAGGAATGCTCTGGGTGCGTACACATGGCTAGGAAAGTTTTATGGTTTTATGTTTTGAATGGTAGACTTACGTTGGAAACAGCTGCAGAATTCCTATTCTAGGTTTCATTTTCCAAAGCTGTGCAGCAGTTATTTTGGCATCTAACACATCTGGCCTTTAATCATGTTCTCACTGCTCCACAGTGTTTGACAGACTATGTGGTAGAGCTCTTGCATTCACAGGATCACTGACAGGATCAAACCACAGAAATATTTCATTTGGAAGAGAATTCTGGAGGTCACCTCAATCAGCTTTCTTCTCTAAGCCAGCCTAATTTAAGGACTAAAAATCCAGTTAAACTTTTACTATTTAGAAAAGGTGATTTTTTAATTTTCTTTTTTAGTCTGGCAGTTTTACACCCCAAATGGTGGTTTCCTAATTTTCTGTTCTCAGGTAATGTTGTCTACCTACATCAGCATCGTACTAAATATAGCTGTCTGTGTAAAGGCACTGTCTTTCAAATCACTCTGAAAAACAGCTGTAGTTCACCTATCATGGCTTGCAGACAGTCAGTGATTAATTTTTTTTTGTTTTAAAATGTATGGAATTGCCCATAGTTGCATATATGGCTTTAGCCTAAATAAAGTTCTACTCTCATTTGGCATAATAATAATTACATTATA
The DNA here is from genome assembly GCA_013397725.1 of Rhagologus leucostigma. NCBI lineage: Eukaryota > Metazoa > Chordata > Aves > Passeriformes > Rhagologus > Rhagologus leucostigma. The sequence goes on along the minus strand of VZTD01006137.1, from coordinate 237,989 downwards.
GAGTCCTTTTAAGATTAGTATGGCAGACTCAAATAAGATCTAGATACAGCTACAGAATCCACATCAAATGAGATACTGATACACTAAGATCTTCAGGAGAAACATTTCAAACTTCTAAAGCAGGATTTGTTTTTGTAGCTTTTGTTCACACCCCTGTAATCAAAAGACTGACATGATTAAATTCCAGTCTTGTTGGAGAACTTAGCTTCTCAGATGGTAATATCTTATGTACCTGATTTTCAGTTCTGTTTTTAAAGGTTAATTTTTCCCACGCTTTTTATTCACTACGCTATGCAATTTTTGTTTATCTTTCAAAAGTCTGCTCTGGCAGTATTTGAGGAACTTTCATACAGTTCTGAAACTCTGGGCTCCAGCTAGTCAATGGCTTTGTTTCTGTCCTGGTTATATTTTTCTGTGGCTCAGAGGTATAATCCCTAACGATGTGGTGAAATGATTTGCAATCACTTAGTTTTTGTCCCAGATTTAGATCAACTTTCAGAAAAATCTGCTTTGTAAAGGATCACAATGAGATATGTGAATAGCCTGTATCTTAATTTCACAGAAAATACAAGGATAGCTTTCTATAATAGGAAGAGTTGTATGGCAAAACAGGCGACTGGTGTGTATAAACACATAAGCCGCTGTCCTGCTGGGCTCTGAAAAGCCAGATGGTTTTATTACTCTTGCCACTTGCTAGCGAAGCTGTTGATTCTGTCAGTATTTGGGTAATAGCTCTGCCCTGGGATCTGTCAGAGCTATTGCACTTCCATCTGGCAAAAGGTTTATCGATGCAGGAGAGCTCCAGTCTCCTGGACAAACAGAGAGCAGCGTGCTCCGATGCCAAACGCAGGCACTGTCACAGCCGCCGTGCCTGGCAGCTGATCTGTGCACACGTTGCAGCTCTGACCTAACCCCCGGCACGTGAACGCACTGAACACTGCGTGTCCATCCATCGTCTCTGGAGGCTGCTCATCCTGAAAGCTGCTAAGACAGCAGTCTGAAGTGTACATAAAAAGACCAAGCCCCTGAATGTAGATACAGCAGCTACCAATTCGTTTCATGTGGAGGAGTTTTCACCTATCGTGTTCAGGTGTAATGTGCATTACAGTAACCTCAATACAGACAAATAAAATACAAGGCTAGCCTAAGAATTCTTGGGAAAGAAAAATCAGGGTCAGCTCTGAAAAGTTTCTAAGATCCATTAATTTATAGGGTCTATGGAATAGAATGTGTTAGTAGGAAGTTCAAGTTGTCTGCAAAACAGTGGGGGCTGGTGGAATGAACAGAATGATGAAATCAACACACTTTTATAGATAGATAAAATATCTAAACGCATATCCCTATAAATACTAATAACATTTAAAACCCCTTACTATACTGTAATAAAATAAAACAATAGCAGCTGTTATAAAGCTTTTCATTTTCTGGAACATCAGAAGTTAGAAATTAGAGCAGGGGAAGTTACCCAGAGTTTAATTGCTGGAGGAAGCACAACGGAAATACAATTTGAACAGTGATCAACTGTCTCTGAGGGGTACTCTCAGCAGTGCCACTGTGACTGTGAGCTTTCTGAGCTTTCTTAAAAACTTCAAAAGCATCTGTACGGGGCCCAGTCTGAATTACCTTGCTTCTAACAAATCTTTGAGTATATGGGTTAAAGAGAAAGAGTCATAGATTCAGTATGCTGGTCACCATGTGATCTTTTTTTAATCTAGCCAGTGCCATTTGACTGGTGACCGAATATGAGCAGTTTTTATCAACAAGTAATTTCATTTTTTGTGTCATAAAGTCATCTTTTCAAGATCTCTCAAGAACTGTAGAGATATAGATCTAGCTGCTTTATGACAAATACTAAGCTACAACTCCCTATCACTGTATGAAAGCACTTTATTAAAATAAACAAACCCTGAGGTAATGCAACAAGTGAAACTAAATTAAAATAAGTGGCCGAGAATCACTGTGGTTTGGCTTGAAAATGGGAAATGGAAATACAGTCAGCTAGTAGTCTTCTTTCTAAGTATTTCTCAGGCACTGAGAAAGTATCAGCAAAGGCATCCTGTGTAGAGCTAAATGATCTCCACTCTCTTTTCAATTTTCAGCTTCATTAAAAAAATGAAGAGTGAGAAAGAAGAGCAGTCAAAGCATGGATTTTCATATTGTACAATTATGCCTTATTAAAGGACAGGTTATGTTGAAACTGTCACTTTGGTTTCTTTTGGTACAGTTATATACAGCATTGGACTGACACAACCTGAGGCAGTCGTTTAGTGACTGACAGTCACTGTTGCCTCAGTGTAGATACTTTCTGCTTTACTGCTACTTTTCTTTAAAGTAAGAAAAGTGCATGCCAATGGCTGGCATTTTTCACACATGTAAACTTTCCTCCTTTATATTCTTTTCAGAGGATGATGCACTTGGCTGCTCCTGGAAAATTCATGAATCATGGTTTCCAAGGTCTTTGTCATGGTTCCTATTGTAACAAAAGCTAGATGGACAATTGGCAATAATTTATGCAAAGGATTTAGCCACTTTTTCTTTTTAAAAGTTAACTTCTAGACAACTGTAAGAATTATGGATTTGCTCACTCTCCACTGCTGCTTAACTCTTGAGGTGAGTAGACAGTAGTCCAAAGGTGATTTAATATTCCTTGTTGCAGGAATATTAAACCTTGGTGCAATATTAAATCTTGGTGCAAATATTCCTTGTTGTAGGCTTTGTCCCCCGCGTGCTCTACCTAAGCAGCTGTTGCCAGCCTGAGTGTGCACCACTGCATGTGTGTGAGCACGCTGTCCCAGCTGGTCACTTCACAAGGTACATGAACAAATAAAGATTGTGATTTTCTGGGTGTTAATTCAAACTTTACAGATTACAAAAGTTCCTGGATGGCCCTTCACTATTCCAGGGAAGGAGTGAGTAAGCACAATGGAAAAAGAAAACTGCTAGAAATAAAGAGAGCGTGTTGAAAAATTTAAGTGTTCCCTTTTCTTCCTCTGCACGAGGAGTATCCTTATATTGGCCATATGCATATCCGGGCTTAAAAATAGCTGGACTCTTTCCTGACTGAGAGGGAGAAAGGTATAAACCATATGTATTGGCTGTCCAAGAGACTTACAGCTACATGTGAATACACTTGTGTGGTCCTGGCTGTGACTGATGTCATCGTGTGTCTGTACAGATGCTTGCCAGGTACACTGGAAACAAATCCATTCCCGGCTGTACTAAGAGCACTACCCTTCCTGCACGGAGCCCTAGCCAGCTTTGAGGAGCTTGGAAGGGGTTTTTAAGGGAAGCCTATTGATGATTTCAATGAATAAGTGATGTGCACACTGCAAAGCCATTTATTTATGAATAATGTACATAATGTCCTTTTCACCTTTATAATAAGAACAGTATTTGAAAGCTTTTGCTTTTCTTCTGAGACTTTTTTTCCAGTTGTTTCACTACCCAAAAGCTTCCTCCCCTGATTTTCTCTTAGGAACACGGCCCAAGTGTTTTCTAGCTGGCTTTTTGGATTATTCCACCTATATGGTCTCTGGATGTTCTCATACCTCCACCAGCATTATTCTGCCCTGTGCTTCTGGAGATGACCTATGGAAATTTAATCTATTCACAGAGCAGTGGGTGGTTTGGCTAGTCTCCTTCATGCTCCATGGCCATATTTAGGGTATAGACTTCTGTATTTCACCCACTTTACTTCCAAAAGTATGCTTAATTACACCTTTTTCTTCCTTGAATGAAGTTTTGTTCCCTTCAGTTTCAAGATTTCACCCAGTTTGTGCCATAACAAGAAAGAACAGGAAACAATAAAAGCTGGAGTACTTCCCTAAGCATAAGTTTTCTGTCTGGGAGGACAAAGGGGACAGTTTTCATGGGAATATCACTAACATGTATAAGCTGTACCAACACTGGCACAGTGATGCTGTAAAACTATATCAAACTGCTAAATAGAAACACATTTGGGATTGTTAGACAAGATGAAAAAGAAACTAAGATAGCAGTGACTGAGAGAAGATAATTAAATACAGAGGATTTTGCAGTTCCAGAGAACTCTGGAGGACTCTCTACCTGTGGGTGGAGAGCTTCAGGTTTGGTTCAATCAGTTGGTTTTGTCTTGTTTTAGTGTATGATGTGGTGTTGCTGCTGATAGACCTGCTGCCCAAATGCTAGTTTTTATACCACCTGTTTCAGATTAAATAAGAAGGGTGTTTGGTTTTTTTCAGTAGTGAAGATAGAAAGCAGTGGAAGTTTTGCATATAAGCTGAGCTGCAATCCTACAGTCGAGTACCTATATTTCAGTATTTTTTCAGACTAAAATTTTCTTTCACAAAGGTTCTGTTGTGGTTTTTTACTTATTTCAGAAGACAGCTATTTTTCCAGAATTCATCTATCCATCTATCTATCTGTCTATCTATCTATTGATCTATCTATCTATCTATCTATCTATCTATCTATCTATCTATCTAATGGACTTTCCATCCCAGAGAAAATAATAGTGTCAAATTGTGTCAAATTATTCATTAAAACTGGTGTTTGGTTCTAGCTATGGATAAAAATTGATACTTTAAAAAAAGTTTTCTCATTCCCCACATCAAAAGCATGCCTGCAGCTACTGCCCATATATAATATTTCCCAAACATATTGTCTTTTGTTTCCTTCTTCCTGCATATATTTTAATAAGTTTTGCCTACAACTTTGTGTTCTACACTTTCCACCCGCATCTTCTCATAAAGTTTCCAGTACATATTAATATTTTGAACCACCCAGTACAGCAGACCAATCAGTTACAGAGTAACAAAAAAACACTGGAAATGAACCAAAATATACCTCCTTTGAAACTGAAGAGCCTGAGGCAAGCAGAGTGTAGAGAGGTTTAATTTGGTCCCTCATCAAATAGACCATTCCACTGTGAGAAATGAGATTAGACCAGAAATGGGCACAAATATATAAAGTCCTGAAATTCCAGAAGAAAGTTTTATTCCTACCGCTGTCCAGAAGCCCTCTCTGACAGTGTTTCTCTCTCATCTCTTCCCTTTTATTGTGCTGAACTGGTTGCAATCCCTGGTAAGGGAACTCAGTCAGGATTGACAATGGTTTTTCTGTACTTTGCTAATACTTGATGCAGGGTGAAAGATGTATTTTGTCTCACAGCCCAAATCAGGAAATATAATGTTTCTGTTTATCACCTTTTCTTTTCTTAGAACACATTAAGTGAGGAAAGGTTTGGCGGGTTAGATGATAGGGTACATTTTGGCTTGGTGCACTTCTGTCTGTGTTAAAATGAAGACGTCATAGACAGAGGGATAGAGTGCACCTTCAGCAGATTTTCAGATGACACCAAGCTGAGTGGTGCAGTGACACACCTGAAGGATGGGATGCCATCCAGAGGGACCTGGACAAGCTCGAGAAGTGGCCCATGGGAATCTCATGCGGTTTAACAAGACCAAGGGCAGAGTGCTGCACCTGGGTCAGGGCAGCCCCTGGTATCAACACAGGCTGGGGGATGAACAGACCCAGAGCAGCCCTGCCGAGAAGGACCTGGGGGGGCTGGGNTGCCGAGAAGGACTTGGGGGTGCTGGTGGGTGAGAGTCTGGGCATGACCCAGCCGTGTTCCCTTGCAGCCTGGAGAGCCAAAGGTGTCCTGGGCTGCATCAAAAGCAGCGTGGGCAGCAGGTGAGGGAGAGAGCCCCTCTGCTCTGCTTTGGTGAGACCCCATCTGCAGTGCTGCATCCAGCTCTGGGGTCCCAGCACAGGAAGGACATGGACCTGTTGGAGCAAGTCCAGAGGAGGCCACCAAGATGATCAGAGGGATGGAGCACCTCTGCTACAAGGAAAGGCTGAGAGAATTGGGATTGTTGAGCCTGAAAAAGACAAGGCTTAAGGGTGACCCAGTTGACGCCTTCCAGTACCCAGAGAGAGCCTAAAAGAAAGATGGAGAAAGACTATTTACTAGGCCGTGTAGTGACAGGACAAGCGAGAATGACTTCAAACTGAGAGTAGATTTAGATTAGATATTAGGAAAAAATTCTTTATTGTGAGGGTGGTGAGGCACTGGAACAGGTTACCCAGAGAAGTTGTGGATGCCCCAGTGAATGTGTTCAAGGCCATGTTGGATGGGGCTCTGATCAGCCTGGTCTAGTCAAAGATGTTTGGAACTAGGTGATCTTTAACGTCCCTTCCAATTCAAAGCATTCTATGATTCAATGATTCTGTGATTCTGTGCTGACTTTGTGCTGGTGCGGTCAGCCTTCGAATACTGGCATGATGTTTATTAGACCTTTGGCTCATAGTAAAAAAAACAAAACAAAACCAAAACAACACAAAGAGAAGAAAAAAAAAGGCCAACAACACAAAAAAACAGACCAAAAATGAAGAAGTGAAAAAAGAAAATCTGCTGGGACAGGGCAGAAGAGAAGAGTGAAGGCATACATGGCAGTAAGTAATTTAAGCTTTCCTTAGCTGGGCTTTACCTAGAATATTTCCTTGGATGGCCAGGATAGCTGTAATACTTAATATTGCAGCATTTAGGGCTGCAGTAAGTCCATATGGCTCATCTAGATTCATTCATTTATCTGTCTGGCTTTGATATCTTGTAATATTTTTATCCTCTAAGTACTTGTGTGTCTATTTTTTTTCCCAGTATGTTCCTGAATAAACCATGTACTGTTACTTTTGGTACTAAGAGATTAACCAGTGCAGAAAAAAGTGAACTCCCTTGGCATATGCTTATTTCATTCGCCTAAGTTTGTGCCTTCTATAAATTATTCAGAGAAGTGATATTACTGGATCGACAACAGCTCTGGTTCATCAGGTCATATTAACAATCTTGGACCATTACATTGGTGGGGTGCCAAAGTACAATGCAGAGAGTGAATTTACAATGCATATTTCAGAATAATCCCTCTATACGCAGTGTCAAGGTCCATTTGTGAGATATTCCTATAAAATATAATTGTCAGTGCAGCCCCATCCCGAGAGTCAGGGATGAAATCTGGCACCTTTTTTTAAATGCACGATTTTCCTGTCATCGCTCTTCTTACAGCTCTGAAGATGATTGCAATCAGGAGCCACACGTAGGCAGACATTTTATGTTATCTGTTCACTTCCCCTATGCTTTCAAAATGCTCCAGGATGATTTTTGCTGAAGATTTTCCAATCACTTTTTTCTTCCTTTTACTGGTCTGTGTAGAAAATATCTATAATGGGGTGCAATTGAGAGATTCTGATTGTCCCTCCATTCAGTTGCCTAGGAAACAGACTTGTGGATATCCAGCTTTTCCCTTCATTACTGAAGATGCCATTTACAGTTGATTTCCTCCTATGTCTCCTTTGCTGTGTATGCTAGCGAAAAGGAAGGGACACAATAATGCTTGTTCTATGGTTTGCTGTTTTAAGGTGTTATTTGTTTGCAGAATATTCGGGTTATAAATTCTGAATGCATTGTTCATGACGAATAGCCATGCCATGGGCAATATAGCTAGTTGAAGATGCCACATAATAAATTCCTTTCCTTTTTTTTTTTTTTTTTTTTTTTTTTTTTTTTTTTACCTTCTGCTTATTGGGAAAGAGTCAAATGTAAATCTGGTTAGATTCCCTCAAATTCTCAAATCTAGTTATACCTGTGAAACATTATCATTGTATTAATTCTTTTACAGTTCAAATTGAAAAACAGGGAGAGCAGATTTATTTCCTTCCACTGACTTTAATGACTTCTTATGTACACTGAAGTGGAGGAGAATATTAATTTTGTGTCTAGGACATGGCATACCCTGTTGAGAATGGATCTTAATTAGTTTGAACACTTTAACCCTAAAAAGCTCACATTTGACATCTTGCTCTGAAAAGCTGTAAATGGTGACTCTAGTATTTAAGCGCAGCAGAAATTTACTCTCAGTAAAAGAAAATACATTAATCATTAAGAACTCCAGGTATTCATTTGGATGTGTGTTTTTCTCCTCTCTGCTTCCTTTTCTTTATTCTTTTCCTTTGTTCTCATTATTTTGGCTCCTTCTATTTCTTTTCTTCCTCTCGTCCATCACTTTTATCTGTTTCATCTTCTTCCCTTTATCTTTATTTGTTCCCTCTTAATATTTACTCTTTGTCTGTTGTAACTGTTTTTCTTTTACTGAGCCTTCCTATCGCCCTGCCCCCCCTCCCCCCTTTCTTCACCTCCCAGGAAGAATCCCTCTTTTGAGAAATATGGCATATTTAGTTTCAAAGTCATCTCCTCCTCATTTTGGTTTGAAAATTATTTATACCAGTAATAAAGAGTACTGAAGGGCTGCGTAGCAGTAGAGAAGGTTGTTTATAGGCTGGAGAGGAACAGAAAAGCATTAGACATTTCCTTACTCTACCAGTTTCTCTTCATGTGCATCCCTCACTTTGCCTCCCTCAGTTTTGGATAGATCATCCCAGGACCACCAAGGTTTGCCTGCCCCCCCAGTAGCCTCCCTCAGCTGCATGTCTCCTTCCTTGCCTGATTCTCTTTTCTGCCTACTCTTCCTCCCTGTCACAGCCCTCTCAGTGCACTTTTCTCTGCTTCTTTCTGCCTTGCCTCCATTTTCCTCAGATTGTTCCTTACTCTGATAACATCTCTGTCCTTCTGACCCCAGGATGACCGTGAAGTCACCCTGGCTGTTTTGTTTTGTTTTATGGTATTCGTCTTAGTGGTGTTTTTCCCTTTCCTTTCCTGTCCTCGCAGTCTCCTTTTCCCCTATTCCTCATCTCTGAGCAACTTGACCTGCTTCATTTTAGCATAATCAGCTACCCCAAGCTGGAGCAAAGCAGGTAAGAGTTGGACAGAAGTCGAACACTAGGGAAAAAAAAAATAGCAAAGACAAAGTCTGTCATTTACATCAACAGGGCTGGCCCACAGTTCAGAGAGAGAAAAGAGAGGAAGAGCAGTGCCTTTTCCTGTGAATCAGTGCTGGCAGAGGAAGGACAACAGTGACAATGATCTTGGGGGTCTTCCTCTTTATTCACTGGCCTTGGGTCTGCTCTTCCTGCTATAGTTCTCACTTCCACAAAGAAAAAGTACCTCAGATGTTACTGCATCCTTGCCACTGCCTGAGGAAGCTCAGACAACAGACTTAAAAGAAGGTGGGTGATATGGTGATCACATATTACGGCAAATTTCTTTCTGGACACACTAATGGAAGAGGAGAGGACATACTGCTGGGTGTATTTTGTATTTTTACACTTCATCTGCAAGCAGTGCTTTGCTCTGCAGACATTGAGATGGTAGAGGGATGGTAGAGAGGGATGAACATTAATTTATGGATGTTAATTATCAGCTGAAACTGACAGGATGTTTTTTTGATTAAATGTTTTCCTGTTTTCATCAGAAAATGCTAATGGGGAATGAAAACCCAGAGGTTTTCATAGGAATATATCCATTTCTAACATATTTTTATTGGGAATGCTTTTCCAGTCTAGTTGGTGAGTTCTGTCCAAAACCCTCAGAATGGACATCCTGCCCCAATATAATCATTATTTTGGTAAAAAACTTTAGAGGAAATTGTTTCAGTTCCCTTTTTTTCTGTTCACATATTGATTTAAATCTGTATATTAAATAACTCGGATGCTGCTGTCACAAGAGACCTGACTTGTCTTTATGGAGGTAACAATTCTCATTTTCAAAGTAGGCCTTGACTTTACATCGCCAGGATTTAAGATTTACTCTATATCTTGATAAGTTTCAGGGGATAGGGAAAACGTCATTATTATACAGATATGTCCTGAAAGGCATAGTTCAGAAACCTGGTGCAAATCTGTCCTCTCTTCCTCCTCCACCCACAGCACCCTAAGTCATCTTTGACTCTGAGTCCCTCAGGCTCCCCAGGACCTCCACAGATCTCCTGAGGGGGACAAAGAAAAGAGACACCAAATACGTAATGTGAGACGCAGCCTGAATAACTAGTTTTAAAGAAAGACTCAGCTGAAATATGCAAGGACCAAGTAAAATAAAAGTGTTTTTCATAATAACATTAGATATCTTGTTATATTTGTGCTATTATGATAATAATTACAGAAGCTCCCTGCTACTCTCAGTGGTACTTTTTGTCTTGAGTTGGGATGAATTAAAGAGCCAAACTGGAAGTGAGGTGTCTGACTTGTAACTTACAGCATCCTTTTGTTAGTTGGAGTGGTCATGAGCAAAAGACACATAATAAAACTCTGCTCTCTTCAATAATCCACTGGGACTGGCACTTGAAGAGATGTCTGTTTTCTTCAACAAAGGCTTGGAAACAAGTTGTTATTATTATCTGAATAGAACTCAACTTGAAATGGAACCTAACAGCATGTAAATATGCTAACAATAACCAAACCTTCTGGGTTAGAACATATGCGAGCCATGCCCAAAACGTTTGTGAGTGAGAAAAAAAGGAAGAATCCCCTGTCCCTTCTTCCCTATTCCCCTCCATCAGGGAGATTTCTGGAGGATGATGAGTTTGGTTGCAATGTTTGGTCAGTAGGGCACGAGCTGTAGCCTGACCTGCACACAGGAGCACCCATGTGTGGCTCAGCCTGCTCCTGAGTAAGCCTGTGCTAGCCAACGGCACCACGGCTGGAAGAGGCTGGAAGGAAAGGCTCCTTCCACTTCCTCAGAAGCTCATCACATGCATCTGTGCAAGGCTGGCCAGAGCCGAGCACCACATTATTTTGCTGAATTAGGCTGGGAGCTTATTATTAACAAAATAGAAATAAATTGAGAACAGAATGGAAAACAGCTTGTAGTAGGGAGATTTATGACTTACTTGCCTTGTGTGTACCCTGACTGCAGTCATGACCTAATTTCTCACCAAACATAAGAAAAGGTAAGAAAAAAAACTGTAGTAAAGGAGATAAAGTGAAAGACTAATACAAAACATACTAGGTAACATTGCTGTTCTCTTTGATGAGTGCATTAGAGACTAATTTATCTTTGAAAATTCCAGAGATCTGTGTCTGCTTATTGAATGAGCCTAGGACATTAATGTTTTGTTTTTGTTGTTCTTGCACTTCGTAGGATTTATGTTAAACCTTGATAGAATTCAGTAAATCCAGATATATCCTTCCTTGATAGAATTCAGTAAAGCAGGTATTTCAGAAAAGATTTATACTGTTTCTCTGTCTTTCTCTGAAGAGTGAGAATATTTAGGTGTCCTCAAAAATGCCATACGTTGCCCTATAAAGCCTTCAATCGGGAAAGCCTCCATTCAGGAAAACATTTAACCATATGCTTGACTTTAACTTTAGGCATATGCTTAAACTCTAACATGTGCCGAAATTCTTTCCTGAAAAGGAATGGATTTAAGCACTTGCTTATGCTCTTTCCTGGATCAGAGCCATATAAGTTATACACCAGATCCTGCTGCCCTCACCTACAGAGTTGAACTCAACTTCTTGTATTCTGGTCAGTATTTTTAAAGCAGTTTCAGTGGTTAGGCTGGTACTTTATCACTGAAAAAAATTAAGAATAGGAGACTCAAATTGTCTAGGTATTATTGAAACTCTTAGCTCTTAGCAGAGACTAGTTCTTGTTACATACGAGGGTTCTGCAGAGCTCCAGCATCATTTTGAGTTACACTGTTAGTGAGTTGCACAGTAAAACACAATATTTGGCTTAATTTACCTCTGGATTTTGTGGTCAATATGTAGGTATTTTAGTCATTGATGGCCTGGTTTAAGATCCCTAAAAGGAATTTCAGTTAGTTTGACAATTTTGTGAAAAATAGATTGACTTCTCTTATTTTAGATAGAAGGAATCATAGAATCATTAAGGTTGGAAAACACCTCCAAGATCATCTAGTGCAACCTTTGACTGACCACCACCTTGTAAACTAAATCATACCAGTGAGTGCGATGTCCAGTCATTTCTTGAACAGCTCCAGGGATAGTGACTGCAGCAGTTCCCTGGGCAGTTCTTTCCAATGTTTGACCAGCCTTTCAGTGCAGAAATTCTTCCTGGTGTCCACCCTGAACCTCCCCAAGCACTGCTTGAGGCGATTTTCTGTTGTCCTTACTGTGGTTGCCTCAGAGATGAGGCCAACACCCATCTTGCTACAACTGCCAAAAGTGTGAATTGGTGAGAATTCTTACACAAAGGTGGTTGTATTTCCCTATTTTCTTATTTCTTTTTTCATTTCAGAAAGTGAGAAAAAATAAGGGAAAAAAACCCCAAGCAACTTTTTTTCCCAGTCCATTCTCATATCCATTAATAATGAAATACATTGTCATTATTAATGCTGAGTGAAATCCTGTTTGAAACAATACATCACTTTTATCCTTGGGTAATTACCAGAGTTTAACAATTTATTTTCATGTTTGCTAAACTTAGGAGAATACACTTTTAAAAAGGGTTATCTGCAGTGTAGGAGGCAGGGAAGCAGACAGGCACACAAATCCCTTTATTCATGAATGGGGTTTGTTCATGCACTTCCTGCACCAACCCAAGTAAGCATAAGAATCAGAAACTGCTGAGCAAAACTCTGTCTTTGGGAGTCAAACCCCTGCTATTTCATAGAGGTCTGACACCCCAGCATTGAATTTATCCTTCATTTTAATTAGACCTTCTTGCACTCCATTAACAAAATACTTTGTAATGTGTACATTTGTCTGTAGACAATTATGGTTATTTCACACACCCTCTTTTCCTTGTTTCCTAGAGGATCATTAAAACACAGAGCTGAGCACTAATAATAATGTGGTATGTATTCCAGACATTGAAACACACGTGCCAGAACCACCAGGGAAATAATTCACATTTTAGTATTCAGTCTCCAGCAGCCTATGGGTCTGTCACTGCAGGTGTATCTGCAGACACCACTGCATTCTGCTTGGAGCCCTCTTGGCAGAGAAACTCCAGCTGACAAACTGAAATACAGCTGACACTCTGCATCTGCTGTATACGCGAATGGGGAAATGAGGGCCTTGTGCTCTGCACAGAAGCAGTTATGGGGTGCTGGTGGCAGCTCACCTCAGGAGCTTGCTAACCAGCCCTGAACCTGCCTCCTGACAGGGAGTCAATGCCACCTCCTTGCACAAATTCACAGCAGCTCTGCAGGGTTTTTACAGGAGCCCATTTGCTGCTGACAATTGCTGGGAAGCATTGCAGGCCACATGTTTTAATGGGAATTTCATATAAGAAATATTTGTAAGAATAATGTGTTTTCTCCAGGCACATTTTAGGGCAGTGATGTGAACACTTTGTTCATCTTCTTTAAAAGAAAGTGGTATTACCTTCATGGACAAGGCGAACTGTGTTTTCACCAGGTTCATCTGGTCTCTGGCTTGGACTGGTGACCTTCCTGCTCAGGAGATCCACATTGGGAGCCTCTGAATAAAGGGAAAAGGGGATTTGCTCTTGGAAACTCCTCTGAACTCTCTCTGAACTAACCCTGAACCCCATCCTGAACTAACTGGGGATTATTTCAACTATCCATATCTGATTTCCTTCAAATTTTTGGTACATTTGAGTTTTTATATGAATCCAGCTTTAAAAGTAGAGGACTGGATCCATTTCCTCTTTATTTATTATCTAAGCTCTCTAATCTTCTTTGTCTCCTTGCAGTTTACATACACTGTATATGACATGACCTGCGTAGGGCACTTGCTATTTTCGGTCCTGTCTCAGTACTCCAGTCATTGGCTATTATTAATCTGTCTTTATCTTCTATTAGACATAACAATATAACATTGGAGAAAGTCAATGAGAGGTCAGTAAGAGATCCTTAAAACAGCAGACCCTTTGAGATAGCGTAGGTTTAAAGTAATCTCATTTGGGTCTGTCAGAAAATATTACTTAAGTTTTTAATTTCCTGTAGGAAAAAAGTATAATAAAAATAACACACGTGAAAGCAAAATTATTAATTAAACATTCATATTAATTACTTAGGTAAGTAACCTAATTCCCTTGAATCAAAGGAATTAGGTGCATATTTATGGTCGGCATTTCTAGTTTTAGTACATTTCTACACACTGCAGCCTGAGTCTGTGGTGGGGACACAGAACATCTCACAAAAGTGACGAAAACTCCCCAAAATGGCCCAGGAAGTAATTCCACAATTGCTTCTCATTTGCAGTGAAAGATTTTGAGTGGAGGGTAGAAAATAAGATTTGCAGCACAAGTTAACAAAATAAAATATTTCACTTTGTTTTATGAGACAGTATAGAAATCACCAGAGATCTAGGTTTTATCTTATAAAAGATGTATTCAAAGCTAATGCATACCCGTCAGTATAAAATAAAAATGTCTTTGTTCACACTTGACTAAGCTATACACCTGTGTAAATTAAATACTGGCCTCTTCATCATATCTCAGCATGATACAGAGATCTACCAGCATAAAAATCTGTTAAAAATGCCTACTTCTAAGACTTCATCTTCTTGACAAAAGTGCTAAAGCATTTTACTAGAAAGAATCTTAATAAAGACTGAAAGTAAATGCAGAATTGTCAGACAGATGGAGGAATCACGCAGAGGAACAGGCAGCCAGCAATATATAAGAACCTATACAGGAGGGTGTAAAGCTAATTTTAATCAACTTCATTTTTCTTGCTTTGTGGGTATTGGGTTTTTTCTTATGCTTTTTCAAAACAGTTTTGTGCTATCAAATGGGCAACTGGCAATTACACTCCCCATTCCTACTAGAAATAGCTGGAATGGTTATTGTTGTTGATATTATTCACAAAACAGTAGGGTTTGGAGTCAGCCAGGAACTCCCACTGTGCAAGGGACTATACAGATGCGGAATAAAAAGATAGTTCTCTCTTAAAGCCTCATCCTATTTCATTGTGTTGAGAGTGAATCTGTGTTCATACAATATCTCTCCCACCCTGTAATGCCGGGTTGGGAGATCTAAATCTGTGCTGATTTTTCCATAACAAGTAAGGATAAGAGACTGGAAGCTTTGCTGCAACAATAAGAGCCTTTGGCCCTGCCCTGCTCTTCTGGCTTTTAAAGTAGTCTGAGGGTCATATTTTAGAATCTCCCAATTTAGTACTTGTTAAAACTAGACATGCATGAATAACTAGTGGGCAGAGAGTTACGCAGGGCCAACATTGCAAAGCAGTTGCTCCTCGATCCCTGGATTGCACCCAGCTCAAGTTGCTTCCTCTGATAGGCACAAAAAAATATACTCTCTTAGGTGAAGAGAGTAATACCTAATAATGGGCAGGTATTTTTTACTGAATTTCATGTGAGAGAAAAACATATTCAGTGATAATGAGCCCTTCCAGGAGGTCATGTTAATTTTCATAATTTGGGAGAAGGAATGGGAAAAAGATGAGAAGAAGGAACCCTCAGTAGAGAGTACTTCAGTAGGGTTTCAACTATACATTTTCCAGAAAACCAGTTCACTTCACTCAGTGTGACTACGTTTTAAAATACTGACATCATTACCATGCCAAAGAATCTATTGTTTGATCATCTGAGATTTCAGTGTGTTGTTGATAACTAAACTCGCTTAGAATAAAAATTGAGTCTTTAAATACTGGGCATCTTCTTCAAACTGATCTTTTAAATTTTAAAATCAGTATATTGTTCTTCAGCCCCAAGATCTTAACTTCTCTGAGAGGAAATACAAAGGAAAAAAATGGTTTTAGCTGATAGTAAAAATTATGAACACAGGTCTTCAAACAATGTTCAGGCTTCCTAGCTTTGGACAAGAGACCAGAATTAACCAAAATGTGCCATCTTCTGTACAGTTTAGCTTTTGCTTCTTCATAGAAACCCAACAAAATGTGGCAAATTGCATCTTTGAAATAATATATTTTTTATCAGCTAAGTATCCTGAGGGCTTATCCTCAGTAACAATGAATTATGAATAACTCATACTTCCTAATATACCCTGGATCTCCATATTCAGCTCCTGCAAAGAAGCTGAGCTCTGCTCTTTCATCATCTGTGCTCGTTTTATTTCCTAACCCTGCAGTGTCGTACTCAGTGGGTCTGACATGGCCCCATCCACACACTCAGCAGCCTCTCTGGATTGCCAGGGTACCCTGCCTTCTCCAGAGCCTTTCTTGGGCATCCATAGCTGTGCCTGGGAACTATCCGACAATGTTCAAATGCTAAATAAAGGGACAGAGCTACGACACAGCTGACAGAGCATGTCCTAACACTTGGAGAATGGGTGTAGCTGCATTATCAGATTATACTCTGGAGCTAGGAATGGCTGCCATCCCCGACACAGTGGAGTCTTGAGGAAAACAGGTAGTTTAACATTGCTTGGCTTGCTAATGCCTTATTAGAAATGTAAAAGAATCAAGCGTGCCTTCCTTATTTTCAGGAGGTGAATGTGACTGTGTCACTTCAGCTGATGCAGCTGCTGGGCATGTGGGGCCAGCAGCGTGCGGTGGCCTCACCAGCCTGCCCAAACCACAGCGAGCTGTGCTTCTGGTAGCCCTGCCCCAGAGTGTGTACAGGGACTGTGCTTAGCCTGCTGCAGGGAGAGAGATTGGAGATCAAGGAGACATTTTACCCACAGGCTTTTTGCATCTTTTTTTCTACATACTCTCAGGAAGCAGAGGAACGCAAAGTGGTCCCTGAATACTATTGGAAGTGCCAAACCTCCAGCTGTGCTTGCTTTTCATATTGTTGTTTAAAAGTAAATAATTACCATGTGAGAAAACCACAACGGCGTTTGATTTTTATCCCACTCCCCCGCCATACTCCTGTCCCTCCTACCTCTCTTTCTTCTTCTGCTCAACCCGCAGTCCCACTGCCCCCCCCAGTCCCCACATGTGGTGTAATTTGTCTTGTGCAGCAAAAGTACAGCTTGAAACTCAGCAAAAAAAGCTTTCCCCAGCAAACATAACCCTGCAAGGTCACAATGCTTCTTGTTATCGTGCTTTGCAGGTTTCTGTTTCACAAGTGCCCAGGGCAGCACCCGTGCAGACACCGAGGGATCCGCATCCTTCAGCCAGGGAGCTCCGGCAGCTGCCGCCCTTCCCAGGCAGCAGCCAGTGCTCTTCTCGGATCCACTCCCCAGAGTGAGCTTCACAGCTCCAGCGTCCTTCAGACTGGAGAATGAAGAGAACTCTACACCACAGTGCAAGGTTTGTTGGTGTTTTCTCATTGTCTGGTTTTCAACTCGTGAGCTTAGGAGCCGTAAGTCGTTTAGCTGCACCAGCAAAGGAGCAAAAGATGAACTGATTTAGCCCACTTCTGAATACTGGTGCTATTTAGTATAGGCATTCCTTAAAAATGTCATTTGACCATGTTAAATGAAAAAAATCTAGACTTGGCCATTCAGACAGATTTCCAGCACTGTAACGTATTGGGAACTTTGGCTCCCACTGAGGCAAAGAGCTGCAACTGCAGTTTTTCCTTACAACCCACACAAACAATAAACTTTTATTTGACTAGTGACTAGGATACATCTCCGTATTATTATTATTCTGCTAGTGTAAGTATCTTCTGAGAAGTACACACCATTCAATCCCTCGAGGTCAGCATCTCCCAGGAGGTACTCAGCAAGCTACCATAATCACCTATACTACTTATTGTATTTGTTAATGGGATTTGACACCTTTGCCTTCTGGCTTCAACTGCAGCCTACACTTACACTCTGAAAACACTGATTAAATTACTCACCTAGTAATTTTCAGGATCAGGACGACATTTTGAAAAACACACATTGCAATTTGATCTTGTTGTATTATATAAACTCATTTGAAAATCTGTTTCAGCAAATCACTTAAGCCCTTGCTGAAGTACCATTGAGTGACTTTACAAAGAAATATTTTTTGCATATAATATTTGCTCTATGGCATTATCATGTAGCTTTCCGAAAGGAAAGTGGATTAGCTTCAATTGTTGTTACGATTTATTATTTGTTGAGTGCTGACAGTACACTTCAATGGAACTTGAGGAAGTGCTTAAAGTTAAGCACATTTTCAAGTACATTGCTGATCTAGGGCCAAAAAGTGAATCTGAGACCTTCTTTGTTGGAAAGCATAGACATGACACCAAGGAAGAGCATTCTTTAATTTTCCCGTAAGCAGGAAACACTGGTTAGCCATGTGCATCTGTTTTACAGAAAAGAGTTGACTGTCAGCTATTTATCATTTTGATATTACAGTGCCAAAGAAAAAGTGTATCAACTGCTCATATAATAAGTTAAATGCAAATTCAGGAAAGTAGCCAATGAGGCACACATATCTTTCCAGAGAGAGATGAAAGTATAGAATGTAAATACACCACCTGGGGCTTGCAACCCTCATCCCAGACTGATGTCCTCTTGGAGGGCTCTGCATGCTCTCAGAACATTTGCCCTGGACAGACACACAAGAATATGGTCATCTCTCAGTAAATAAAACACCAAAGAACAGCTTCAAAAAGTAACAGTTTCCTCTTTGCTAACTACTTGTTAGTAGTGCAAGCACACACTAGATACCATTAGCACAGGAGAGCGCTGGGTAACTTCAAACTGCTGTAGGTGGCATGTCTTTGCTATTGCCATGTAAGGTAGTTCTTAATGCTCCATCTAGCTAGTGTGACTGCTCCACACCTGCCTGGCCTAGTCCCTAAATTAATTAGTCTGGGATTGTATACTTGTCTCTTTTATTACATGTGAAAACAGAGTCTAACACAATAGAACCTTGTCCCTAACTGTAGCCAAGAGGCTCAATAGGAACAACAACAACAACAATAATAATTATGCTTATATGTTGCCTGAACACAATTCTGAAACATCTGTGGCTTGTCACTATTGTAGTCCAGAAGCCATAGCCTAAGTGAGATTTTTTTGGAGGCAATACAAGGAAACTCACTAAGGCTCCTGAAAACTCTCTTGGAATGTAATAATATAAATGAGGAGGAAATATTCTGTGGGGAAAAAAGTGCTTAAGGCAACAGTAATTATATTGCCAAATATAGCTTATAGAATCTGCAGAGTGAGACTTTCACATAACAAGGGAAATGTAAAGTCATACTTGGGGTGTAACTAAATTGTAATAGAATGGCTGGGGGGAGCATTATTTGAGGGAGTTAATATTTAATCCCTGACTGGCTGAGGAGCGCAAGACAGAGGTTGTTTTCAAAACTGTATTTTCTTTATTTGTGCAGGAAACTATCAGTATGTATTTGGATGTTAAAAAATCATAAATAATAATCTATTATAAACTCCACAGAACATGCCTGAAATAATACAGTCCTTATCCCTCTCTTCCCATTTTTCTGATATTCCTAAACTGGTAATATAGAATCAAAACTCTGGTTTTGGAGAGTTTTTCTGGGGAAAACTAAGCAGGGCTTTCTATTTGTAGAAAGGTCAGTCCTGTCTCCACTACAGAGTGCTGTAGCAAGAAGGGATTTGTAAGAGTCCTCTCCTCTACCAGCCAGCTGAGCAGGGCTCCTCTCTCCCTGTTGATCTCATTCAGTCTGACTGTTGAACCACTGCACCAAACAGAAACCTCCTCCACTCCAACAAGAAATTTGCATCTTTTGCATCTCCCTCACTGCTGCTACTGCCCTTGGTACCTCCCTTCCCCCATTTTCTCATTAAGAATACATTTATTCTAGCTCTAGCTGTGATAGTCCTTTCTTCTCAGGTATTTCTCCTTCTCTAAGAATCATCTGTTTGTGAACATGGTTCAGACTCACCTCACACTTCAGCTGCAGTGCCCATAGTGTCTATGGCACCCCACGAATAGTCTCTTTCCTATCTGAGGTCAAAATGGGGACAAGTAGCATGGACTTGTGCTTACACAAGCAAGCCATGGCACTGAGCCAAGGCCCACTGAAGTTATGAGGGCTTCTCCAATGCATCTAGCATTTTTGAATCATAAAACATGCATAAATATTTTTGAACATAGATAAACATAACAAATGTTTACTCTTTCTCAACCTTTGGTAGGGTTTTTTGTGTGTGCATTTCCCCAAAAAAATAAGCAAAACAAAAAACTTAGGGAAGAAAAAGAAGATTATGGCTTTATAAACCAGAGAAAGGAAGCATTTCTATGCACCAAGAAAATCCCGAAACCTCCTCTGGTACAATCAGATGTCAACAGAAACACCATCATACAGACAACTGGAGATTTTGGGATGAGGAACTTTTAGTAGTTGAAACTATTCTAAATTCCAGTTTCATTCCTCAGAGTTTCACTTTAGAATTGTTGTGAAACTTGCACATATCAAATGAAAATTTTCAAGTTTTGAAGGACATATGGAGACAGAAAACATTTGTTTCTTGTCTTTGAGAAAACATGGGTCTCACCCGGCAGAGGAGCAGATGTACAACAGCAAGCAAACATTTCTCTTCTGTTTTGATAATTAATTATGATCTTTTGATTCCTAGGCTGTTTTGACAGGTGATATAAAACGGGTTGAAAATCTCCCTCTGCTGAAGGACCTGGGCAAACTGGCACTTCTCCAGGCAAGTGGTTGAGTCACCATCCCTGTAAGTATTTAAAAGAAGTATAGATGTGACACTTAGGGACATGGTGTGGCCTTGGTGGGCTTGGCAGTGTTAGGTTAATGGTTGGACTCAGTGATCTTAGAGCTCTTTTAAAATGTAAATGGTTCTATGATTCAAAGATCGATCAGTACATGGGCGACAGCTCGGTGTGAGGCTGACATTGCAGCCACCAAGGGCAGCAGCACACAGTTCTTTCAGCTTCATCAGCTCAGTGGCAGAGGTTGCCCCACGCAGGTGGTGACCACGGCAAAAACTGAGGTGCTTTTACACAAGTGATCTTGTACTTTGAGAGTGTAGATGGAGGATGTAATTCAGACCCATTTCAGATGATACAAGATGGTCCTTTTATGCCATTTTGCCTTTTAAAAGGTATCTACCTTTTAATGGAAATAATTTAAAAGAAGATTATTCCATGTGTTTACAACATATAATGTGAAGAGGAGCATCTACAAACTAAAAATAACTTTAAATTCAAAACAGAAGTTCCTGGTTAAAAAGGAATTCAAAATTTGGAATTCAAAATCAGATTTTAAAGAAAATAACAATAACAAAGAAACAATGATCCTGTTTGCCAAGAAGTACTTGTTGAGTGGAAATGACTTTACTGGAAATGCAGCTCTTCAAGAGAAGTAAAAACTTAACCAAATCTGAAACAGAAACAATTATTACAGGTTGTTTGATTGGCTAAGAAATACTAATTCTTCTGAAGCCATGGAGTAGAAATGAATTGTGGGAACAAATCTGTCAATCCATCAAATTTCAGTTTGTGACTTTAGTAGTTGGCAGAAAAAGTAAATTTCATTTTAGGTGGATTCAAATTTATGGGTGGGGGGTTTTTAGGAGTTTGTAATGTTTTGTGGTCTTTCAAACTCAATGAAACCAAATGCGTTTTTAGACAGTCAGTTCATTACTAATGAGAGTGAAGGCTCTGACAGCAGAGCTAGATATCCCCTGCAGCCCCTGCTGCCAATGTTTCTGTAGCTGGCTACAACAGAGACTCTCTGCACTGAATCTAAACTCTCATCTGCTTCGGGTGCCTCTATGAAAGCACAGTGTGCAGACACAGCACGTGTGAACATCATCTTCTTTCACTTGCAGCACAGCTCTCCAGCATTTTGCCCATAGAAAGCACAATTCAGGCTATTTTTTTATTGATAGCTGTGAGATATTTTATGAACACTTTTAAGCTCAAGTCCAAGGTAATCCATTCAGTTCAACTGGTTCTCAGCAGAGAGGTTTTTAAAATGACTTATTGCCATTTCTCTGTGTTGTTCCAGGGTCAACATATTTTCTTAACAAAGCAGTACTCATTGAAAGCAGTAGACTGTACAGCATAAATCCTTAGAGTCATATCATCCCACCTTGTATATGGTGGAACTTACAGAAACCAAGGAGAGGGAAATGTATCATTTTAATCCTCCAAAATCTTCGTCTGTTTTCCTTTGTGTTCCAATATTTCTCCTCTGAAAACTCCCCCAGGTTTGTTTCCAGGCCTCATTTCTTCACCTTCACCTGTCTGTTGCTTCTCCTACATTAGCCATTTTTGTCTTTCTCTAACTTTTGAAACTGCTTAGGTTTCACCATATCTCTTCTGTGTCTCTCAGGCTTTCCCCACAAAAGTAAATGAGAAGGGACCAGGGATCATTGTTACCAGAGAAGATATTGGGAATGATCACCAACCCTTGGGTAGCTTGGGTACCTCAGATCACAACTGACAACTGAACAGGAATGACCTTGGTGATTACCAGAATGCTTTGGGTTTATTTGTCCATTTGGACAGTGCTCTCAGGACCATGGTGTGATTCCTGGGGCTGTCCTGTGCAGGGCCAGGAGTTGGACTTTAATGATCCTTGTAGGTTCCTTCCCAGAATATTCTGTGATTCTATGATTCTATAGCAAGAGCTCCTCACCATCAGCTGACTGCATCATCCTTGCCAGAGTTTTAAGTCTAGAATGCAAGAAAGAAATTATTTGTTTTGTTTTCTTAGGAAATACAAAGCATTTCTTTTCTAACATTCTTTTGCACCTCTAATTTAACCCGTGGTGCTGAGGTCCAACATAACAACTAGTTTTGTGGTACATATATGATCCAGTTTCTTCTCAGCTCATAGCTGAGGAGCTATTCCGCAAAAGACTTGTCTTAGTTAATCTATGATACCATTACTACTTTTCCTCTGTATTCTAAAAATATCTTTCAGAAATGTGGTGGTTTAATTCATATTTTACTATCCTAATGTTTGTGGGAAGTATTTTTTCCCTAAATTAGTTTATGCCAAATAATTTATGTTGTTTCTCATCTCAGCAGAGATTTTCAAATTAGTCATCTTTTTATTATTCACATCATCCAAATTAACTTCACAGTTTTATTGGATCCAGTGATAGGCTCTGGGGGTTATGAAGCTTTTAATGTTATAACATTTTTTCTAAAACTTTTTACTGTTCTGAATAGCATGTTCAACAACTAAGCAAGCTGAGGAAGAAAATTAATATGCTTAACTTGCACAGTAAGTAGGAGTTTGTATTTAACTAATCATTAGAAGAAGTTGTTTGCCTTATACACTTATTTATTGCTGCCACAAACACATTTGCTAACTAAATCATTCCTCTTGAACTGAGATATGCTTATTTGCCTATAAAAAAATCTCTCCTAAAATTCTTGAACCTGTGTATTTTATCTTTTAAGTCAGAAAGATCAATGGAAAAACTGAATCAGAAATGAAAACTAAGTTGGTAACTACTATTATGTCAAATTCTTGATAACAATGATAATTATTGAATTCCAGGTTTCACAGATCTGCCAGACTGCAGCCAAATTAATTATATTAACTTTTTTTTAAGAGCATAAATAAATGGCTGTAGCTTCAGCTGGGCATCTACTAAACAATTTCCACTTCTGTGCAGAGAGGAATGATTCCATGTAAGCCTTGTGCTTTCTGCAGCAAACCTCAAACCACACCAATTCATGATACTTTAATAGATTGTACACTTGTATATTTCCTCTGTAGAAGAAAAAGTCTTAACAGGTTTGCGACTGAGACGTAATGTAAGTTCTCAGTTCTGGCACAAAATTTCTAAGGATTCTCAGTGAAACAACTTAATACTACATTAATTTTAGTTTACACATAAGGAAAGAGGACAGTGGTGTTTGCTTTTTTTCATATTTTGCTACTTTCCTAGTTTAACGTATTTTTGGAATAAGGTGACCCTTTATGTGCAGTACCTAGCACAAAGGGACATTGGTCTTAGTTGGGGCTAACAGTAACAGCTGTGGTAGCAGCCCTTTGTCAGTGATTGTTGCTGTGCATGGAAATTGAATAATAACCATATAATGAGGAGGCTTCTATGTTAATATAACATTCACTGGAACAAAGCAAAAAATTAATTTTATATTCTCATTTCATTACAATGATATCAAAATGCAAAAGTTAAATAACATGCAGCTATTTGAAAACTTTAATTAGTTTGTTGAGAGTTTTAAAGTATACTTGTAAATGTTTTGAGATGTCACTTATATACTTTAAAATGCATGATATTCAAATATTCAAAACAAAACTAAGAAACAATATTGAAACAATATCATACTGAAGTGAACTGTTTCTACACTGAACCAACATTTTCAACAGTTGTTTTTTGTGTTGTTCTTTTTAATTTATTTTGGAATGAAACTGGTTTTTCAATATCTTTAAAGTATGTAAATTTCAGACCGCTTTGGAAGTACATGTTGCTATTTTATGCATATTTCAAAATCTTACATGCATCAGATAAAAGATTCTGGTTTTCCATTCCTTGTCTGTTTCCATCTCTAGTCTTGAGTTTTAAAAGTGCCGTTGGGTTCATTTATCTCTAGTTTATGTTTTGACTAATATAATCATATGTGGTATATTCCCAGAGCCATACAAACATTAGATAGTGTATCATTGCATTTTGTTTGTATAGTGGGTGAATAAAATTTTAGAGCTCTAATTTGGAAAATTAGACCACAGATAGAAAAAAAAATCTAGCTCACTTGAACACAAAGTCTCTAGTGTGTCACATGAGTAGTGACTTCTGTTTCCATCTCCATACCAGCGGGCCTTTTTGGCTTTCTTTTCTCTAGTTTGTTAATTTATTTTTCTTTAGTAATAACCAGGTCAGAATTAGTTAACAAAGTACCAGACAACCAACCAAACATGTTGCCTTTTTTTTGGAGCTGATCGGAATCTGGGACTACCCTTAAAGGCATAATTTTTTGCTTGGATTGATGCAAAATCCAAGACTGACTGTGCAATATATCATTTTAACACTTCACAGTCATTAATCAATGTCACATCGACAGCCACTTTGTGTTCCCCAACATGCTGAAGCACTCTTATATTTTACAATAGCATCATTTGGCACTTCTTTCACACTGTTCGGAAACAAAAGTACTGACAAGCTGCTGCACTGTTGTAAAACATCAGAATGGTTCATATTCGTTGGAGGCACTCCAGAGGGTACTGCAAAATAGATTTGAAGCTCTACGAGATATACTGACAAGCACACCAGGATCTCGCCTTATAACAGAGGTTCAACTGCAAGAGGCAATAGTTTAGTTGAATAATCATCCTATTTACTTTGTCCATGTGCCGGTTTGGCCAAAATCTAGTAATATAGCACCTGAGAGAAAACCAGGTTGCAACTACCCTTCCCCCCAGAGAGTTCGGGAAAAAAAGGAAATTTTTCCTCGAAGGAAAGTGAAAGAGATAAAAACTGTTTATTTTAACAAACACACAGGAAAAGGATAATGATGCTAAATAATGAATTAAAACCCTCGCTATAGAGAGAAACCTGGGAAGATTTCAGAGTCCTTCTGTAGGTGTGGTCTCTCTCCTCCTCGGAGCTGGTCGGTGAGGGTGTGGGCCCACCCCCGGGCCTCGGGGAGAAAATTCTCCTGATGTGTTCTGNTCAAGCTCAGTTTAAAGGCACAGAAAAGGCACAATATTACTTTTTGGGCATAGAGCATGATAGGGGATACACATGATAGAGTCACCGCAAGACAATCCATTTGATGCAAAAAGGAACTGTTTGAGGTGCCTTGTGATGTTATCTTCCATATTGTTTCCAGGGGCTTTGCTGTTGACACAGTTGCTTATTTTCTATAGTAAATACATGCTAGTCCAGTATGCTTTACTTGTAAAGATGATGCAATTTCTTATTACCCCTTTCATTATGTCCATTAATGGTAGGTGCATTTCCATCCTGAGGTCACCCAGAAGGGCAGCAGGGCAATTCCCCTCATAAATATGGGGGAAACACTGTGAGGAACTGTGGCTGCAATCTGTGCTCAGCCTCTGCTTCACCCAGCTGAGGCTTCTCTAAGCTATGGCAAAGAACTGTCGGTTTTCCAGGCAGATTTCCTCTCCCTGTTAAATATGACTGTTCTAGATTTCTATACAGGTACACAGAGGCAGAACTCAGAAAGATTTCTGGCACCGCACCTGTGCAGTGGCAGCCAGTCTGCCTGTAATGGTGGGCAATGCACTGATGACACAAAGCTAGAATAAAGTTAAAGGAGTTGATTTCTCCTCTGCTGTGGTGACATTCATATCATTTACTGCATTTGGCTTTTATTTTATTTCAGAGATGAAATAGCACCTTAGGAATGCCATGGTAATAGTCATACACAGACCTTTATGCAATCTGTCAGCTTTTTATTTCAGTAATTTAATTCAATCATTTGATTCTAGACCATCTTCAGAATTATGTCCAAAACTGTAAGATGCATCCCTTGCTCCCTGTTTCTCAAACGCTTACAGGTCACAAACTTCCATATGTGCAGTTATTCAAAACAAGTTTTCCCTTCAGTTATTAGAGGCATGTGGAAAATGAGTTTTTGATTTAATAAAGTATGCCAAGGTCAACATCTTTATAAAATGCCCTGACCCTATCCATGAACACCTGAAATTGATATAGATTATTTTAAAATTAATGAAATTTATTTTAATTTTTGTAGACTAGTAGTCACAACGTCATCTTCTAATTCGATTTCAAAGGTAGCCTTTGCCACCTTGTTTTATCAGAATGAAAGAAAATATTAATCTCCCACTTTTATGACCTGCACCCGGAACATTTCAGCTGTTCAACTCTGTGTGGAAGCTGAGGCAGAGCTAATGTTGGACTCATTTCCGTGACATATCGCAGAGCAAGAAATCCTGCTGTTCGGAACTCCCAGTTTCTTCTAAGTGTTTGGGGGACAGTCAGCTCTTGCTGTGATCAAATTGGTGAAAACCCTGCTTGAGAAACAAGAGTGGTTAAAGCCCAACACATCAGCAGTTATGTCCACCACGGAAGGAAGGAAGGAAGGAAGGAAGGAGAAAGAGATCCAGTCATTGAATTAATAATGTATTATAAGAATACAATATGCAGTAGTGTCAATACTTCTGTATGTAGTGGTGTCAATACTATTTACCTCAAATATGAGGATGCTTAGGGAATCTGATGGCTAGCTCACATGGAAGAGAATTAAGGATTTTGTTTTCCTTTTGTTGCAGGCATCCTGTGGATCTGTTTCTATAATGCCTTTCTCTAAATGTCTTAGGGTTTATGAAAAAAAAAGAGGGGTTTAAAATCATATTATCTAATTATAAAAATGGTGAAATTCTGCATGTTTACAATATATGGCTTAGAATTTCACAATAGGTTAACTGCATAAATATACTCAATTTAAAAATACATTTGTTCATTGGGGGTTTTTGGTAATTGTTGATTCTAACTATTGGTATGATTTTCCCTGAAGAACCTGATGCTGGCCACCTTTGAGAAAGAACAGTAGACCAGATGGATCATTTCCTTGATGTACTGCAAGAAATTTTGTGTTCCTAGTTTGAGTCCAAAACCCACTTGCATTTCCCTTTTTGTCATTACTGAGGGGTTAGAAACCCAGGACATTCTTACACAGAAATGCATATGATATAATTTCAAATGCCATATGTGTTTAAGTAGATTCCAAACTTTAAGTGCAGTAGAATAACATTCAGAGAGGAACAGGGCTTTTTTTTAAGGATTTAATTTCCAGAGAGGTCTGTTTGTAAGACCGTAATCCAGAAGAGCCTGGAAAAGCAGTTTTGCATAGTTAATGTATTGCACGTGAATACATCTGCTAAGTCTGAATGCTTATATAAATCCTCCAAAGTAAGACTCTGAAATTGCCTAGGTGACAGAATAAATCCATCCTGTACCAAAAAAAATTTAACATTTAGCCTCCAGCTGCTTAACCTTAGTTACTGCATCATGGTTACTGTGTGCATTCCTGGGTTTATAACTTTTCCTTTTTCCTAGATAGGAAGACATCTTGAGTTTATTTTTATTGGCCATCAATTCTCTCACAGGATCAAAATATCACAAGTTGATTAGGTATTAATGAGAGTTCATTAATAGTAGGTTTCTGGCTCCAGAACGCCAAACATCTGTGATTTTGTAACTTAGCAAATTTTGAGTACCGATAAAATCTTTCTTTCCAATGAAGCTTATTAATAAATGATTGAGCAACATAATTTATCACTGACTTTATTATTATTTCTTAGACCTAAAGTCGCATTATAAACTGACTCTTCAGAAAAAGGTAAACTGATTCACTTTCTTCAGGTCTTGCCTTGCGTTCTAACATATGGTTCTGCTTAAATGTGCCCATGTTTGCAACCTTCAGTTGACATTTTTGGCACTCAGAATAGCGTCTTGTAATTATGCTAAGTCTAGAAAGGAGGATTAGCTTTTATAGTCGAATTCATAAAATTAAAAAAAAAAAGTTTTAGTCGAATTTATTGGCTGCAATGAGCCCTCCAGAATGCAGACGTCTGGTCTGGTGGAACTCAATAGATTTCTGTTTGCTGCATGTGCGCGCGCGTGCGCACTCACGCACAAACGACTGCTTTAGGAAAGCATTTGTGTGCAATAAAATGTCAAATATTTTCACACTTAAAATCAGCTTCCCCACCTGCAGCGATTATTGTCAAACAAGCCTCATTTGATATGTTTTGAAAGCCTTTTTCTTCCTCTTTCCTCCCACACCCCTTTCTTTCTCTCTTAAAATACACTATATTTGTTGTATTGGCTGCTTTGCAAAGCCAGTTTTTTGAACACTGTCCAGGTTTTTCCATAATTCTCACCCCGGTGCAGTTTTGTGGAACAATTTGGGAGTGCTTCATTATTGTTTCAAAGCCACAGGAGTTGAAAGAGTGTGAGCTGAACTATCCTGCAGTATGTTTTGTGTAGAAACCATCACTTATCTGTCCTGAAAGGCACATTCCTGATAGGTGAGTATTGGAATGAAACTCTGACTTTTATCTCTGCACCAAAAGGCAAAGTTTTCATTTGGGTTAGCGGAGACCAGGCACCTATTTCCTTTGCAACAGCCTGCCTCAAAGTGCACTTTAATTCCTGGTGATTCCACTGGAAGATCAAGCTCACACACACATCTATCAAACAAATCTCCTCACCCTTGAGGATCTTCACCCCTTTTTGAACTCTCTTAGGAATGAAAAAGCCAATAGCAACCCAGCTGTCATGCCTTGTACATTTTGAATACAAGCATCTGCAAAAAGTTGTGTTCTGTGCTATTATTGATTTTTTCTTCTTTCATGAGTTTACACTTTCAAATGTCCCTATTAGACACTGTAAGGCAAAATCAGGATGATTACCTTGAGTTATCATAGTCAAGATTGAAATACTATCTCTACCTTTGGGAAATAATTAGTCCACTATTTATGACAGAGTTTAGAGGGAAAGTCACCCCAAGACAAAAGCCTAGTTCTTTCAAGGATTAAAAGCCTTCCTTCATTGCTTCCTTCCATTAGAGTAGACCTTTCAAGGATGATGAATTCAAGTTGTTATGAGCAGCTGTCACAACAAAATATTTTCCTATTTAGCATCAACCAGTTGCACGCAGCACTCAAGCTGGGGACTCTTCACTGTGGGATCCCTCCACAGGCTGTAAAGCCAGGCTGGCACCTCGCAGCTGCCCTCTGCTTGGGAGCCTCTGCTTTTTCCATGGCCTCTTTCTTTTGATTGTCTACACAGGACGCAAGGCCAACCAGGCTCCTTAATTAGATAACTCACTTAACTATCTGTAAGGAGGTGGGATTAATCTAGGCTGTGGTTTCTACTTGGAAATGAATGTAAAACATTGAAAAAGCAGAAGAAATACATCTCAAGAAGAGGAACACAAGAAACAGGAAGCACTCCAGTGTCTCACTCCTGACAGGGGAGTCCTTCTGTTCTCTGCTGCAGTTGTGCAATATCTGGCAATCATCCTGGGCAGTGTTATAAAATGAGATGGGATTGCTTAGGTTACACATAAATTTAGTCTCTAAAAGGTAGGTGTCCAATCCAATTTAAGGACTTAGTCTCTGTTAGTAATCAAGGAGGAGAAGCAGACACCTCCCCAAGGTGATATTTCCAATTTGAAGGTAGGTGTTTTGGAGAGGGCAGGCAAATAAACTCCTCAGAGATAACTCTATCATCACTGGAGAAAGAAAATTATCTCATGCAACTACTTCAGGCTACTCAGCTAAATTTTAGATTATTGAAGTTAAGCAAGACAATTTTTTCCAAGTCCTTAGTTCATGTATCTCTAGAGGTACAGGAAACTAAGCACAGGTCTGTTCAGCCTTAAACTGTATCCTGTCACTATAACTATTTTTAACATTAGCTTTGCATTAGAAGCTAATAAATGTTGCCAGTACCTTTTAAACTCTTAACAGTATACTACATGTGTTGGGTTTTTGTTGATTTTTTTTTCTCCTCCTGTAAAACTGCTAAACATATGTTTAACCATCTGGCAAGGAACAATCAAAACCAAACAAACACAGTATTTGAAAGTTCAAACAGACAATCAGTCATACTTATTCACAGATTTTATATACAGGCCTGAATACTAGCACAGTAATGTAGAATGAAACAACAATGTAAAAATTAATTAACATGCCACAGTAGGTAGTTTAATGCTCTCATTCAAAATAAAGATACTGTAAGGGAGTTTCTCTCCTCATCCTGTCCTGCTTTGTATATGTTCTGGCTGAACTGTATTTCTTCAGGCTGTTAGTATTACTAGTTATATATTACCTATGTTTTCCCTGTCTTTCCTTTCTCCACCGTCTCCTGATCTTCTGACACTCTGCAGCAACTATCTTAATTTTCAAGGTCCTGTGCTTCCTAGCACCTCTTTATCTTTCATCACTGTTGTTGTTCCAGCTTCTGTGGTACTGTGTCCTGGACCTCCTGATATTCTTTGCTCATTTGGGAAGCTCTCAATCAAAAACCTAGAAGTTCTTCCCACACTTTTTCTTAGACACAGAAGAATTACTCCACAGAGGCCTGTGTAGGCATGAATTTGTCCTTTGGCAAATAAGTGACAATGAGTCACTCTTTTGTATTCCAAGGTTTTATTCAAAAATAAAGTCTAGTGGAATCCTGCTGTGTGTCCCACACTGTACAGACAGATAACCCAAAAAAGTAAGGGTAAAAAACCAACATTAGTTGGTATCTTCTGTTTTTCTGCATAGAAACAAAAGAGATATTAAGGCAGGCAATTACATCAAATTTTGCTGGCTGTGTTTTTCCCATGCTAAGATCCTTGCAAACTTTGATGGAGTAACATATTCCTATTCAAGTAGTCGCAATAAAATCAAAACAGTGTTTTTACCTTTCTTTTGAGGAATCGGAACATACAATGTGGAGGGTGGTCAGAACTTGGAAAAACAAAGAAATCAGTACAGGAAGGTGTGCAGCTTGGAACATATGTTCACTGCTGGTTCACAAGAATGGCAGATTTGGTTTAAGGGGCATGCAGTAAAAAAAACATAGACTTTGAATGAAGAGCATTAAAACTGAAACAGATTCAGGCCTCCTAAAGTCATTATAGTGTAATGTAGCTTTAGGAAAGCTTTTTTCCTGTTGCTAAGAATGAAGTATACAGCAATAATTTCACACTTGCCTCTGAATACGCAGAGCCCGGATCGTTTTTCTCCTAGAGCCGTGCAGCTCTGTAGCACTTGGCTCTCCAGATTTATCGATGTAAAGCAGAGCAGATCTAAGTATGGCCTTTACAGGAGGAAATCCACACTCAGTTTCTGACACTAAGAAATCAGAAAAGCAGAAAGAACAAAAGTAGATTTGTTTTGGTTTTGTTTGGCTTTTAAGATTTTGGCCTTAGAGCTGGAAACAGCCCAAGTTTATGGTTTGAATCCCCATCTTCACCTGGATGCCTGAACTTCATTGCCTTTCGTTTTCCATTGGCACGTGCTGCCTGCCCAGGAGCTGACACTTTAGGTCTGTGTCCTCAATCAACACTCTCCTTGCAGGCTCATTGCTAACCCTCCCTTTTTCCCTGCCTCTTCTGCCAGCAGGCTGAGGAGGACACAGCAATAAGACAACATCTGAGGATACACCTATCAAAATGATGCATTACGTGAAAGATAAGTAAAAAAACTCCCCTCCTCTGCTGTCAGCCAGCGTGTTACAGTCTTTCTTGACTAAGGAAGTGTCCATCAATATGTCTCTATTGATGGAGTTACAAGCTGAGCAAATCTCTGGTGGAGACTTTCGGAAGGGTTGAAACAGAACCTGTCTGCTATTGTGATTTATCTTCCTGTTCGGCACTGGCTACTCATATCAGAGTGAATTTGTCTCACAGAAGTGCTGCACATCTATCTGTGTAAGAAATGTGCACTACAGTCTAGGTGGGAGCTGGTGGGGATCTTAATCTTCCACAAGCTGTGGCTCTGTCTACATTTACCCAGAGCAGGCTCTATGTACATGCAGACCAGGGGTTTGGTTAGACACAGCCCAGCACAGCAGGCTAGCATGGGCAACTAGTTGGTTTTTGGCATCCAAGACACAAAGTAAGCTACTAAAAATTCATTCTAATAAGCTGGTTTTGTTCTCCACCACTACTTTACAAAGAGATGCGGCCATGATAATGTTGGGTACCACGATTTCTACCAATCGTTTCCTTGGTGCGTACCAAGAGCTTTGCTTCACTTTTCATCTATGAAAATTATGTTAAAAAGATATTATTCACTTCTGAAGTCAATTTCCACATTAGAAAGTATATTTTGGATTTTTTTTTTTTTTTGAGGCTGAAAAACGTAACTTCTTTGCTCTTTTTCAACAAACAAGCAAAAAACCCAAAGCACAGTAATCCAGCAGCTGGCAAAACAGTAGCAACATGATTTAGAGAAGCCTTGTCTTCCGACTAGCATGAGATTAAATGAAGCATTATTTATTTATTGGCTTTTCTGGTTCACTTACCATGATTTGCATATAATCTAATATTGTGGAAACTCTTTGAGATCCCAGTAGATTTCTTCCTTTTTCTGGATGTATGATCTCTCTCCCAAAATCTAAGAAGTAGACACTGAGTACCTTGCACACACTAATGAGTTTTTCTCCTCACAACCTCTCTGATAGAAAGTTATTGCTTGATTTACCTGTGGGAAAATAAGATTAAGTAATTGGCTCCAAGTCAAGAGGAAGCCTGTGGCTGAGCTGTGACTAGCACCCAGATATCCTGAGTCACAGTCCAGTGCATTAACCACAAGCCAGTTTTGTTGCTGACAGACTTTTCTTGGTAGCAAGCCCACATTTCTGGAATGTATTCCCTGCAGAAATGCAATTAAGTATGTACTTGGCTACTTTTAAAAGAGCTGCAAGCCCCACCTCTCTACCCAGGCCTTCCACTTACTAAATCCCTGCTTCTTAGTTTACTAGTAAAGCTACAGGCGGCCAAGAGGCCAGTCTAGAGCTATTTTTATGGTTGTTATGTCTTGCTGAAAACAAACTAATTTGCAAAGAAATAAATTAAACTAAAAGAAATGCTTTTTGACATCTGAGGATCTTGTCACTATTGTAAGTGTCAGCCTGTGGTGGGTGTTGACTGGACACAGGATCAGAAACCCACTCGAACTTACCAAGGACATGTCAGTGTCTAATAGGTTCTTCTATCAGCTTAACAAAAAAATATCCTTTCATTTACATAGGAGTCAAAGTAACTGTCATGATAATTTTTAAAGGATTTTTTTTTTCTGGAGGACCATTTTGACACCATTTTGATACTTGATGATAGGTTAATCCTCAGAAAACGGGAATATTCACAAGATTGAATTCCTGTGCATCGTAATCTGTTTGGTTTTTATGAGAGAACAGAGCAATTTGCTAGATCGAATATGTATGTCCCTGTAAGAACTAAAGTGTTAATTTTTGATTCTGTGGACAAGGATGTAGATACACTCCTGCAGTTTTTCTCCAGTCAAGTCTTCGTATCTGTGTGGAAAAATAGCATCTTGAAGAGAATATTTATTGTTACTAAGCCCCTTTGGACATGGAAGGTAACGTAATATCTTTTGAGTAACTGTTGTTCAAAATATCTGAAGCTAATTGCAACACTGATCAGAGAACATCAGTGTGCCAACCTAAGCAACATTTGGTTCTAATTAACCCTGTGTTTTATCTTTGGTATACTTTAAAAAAAAAAATCTCATGCACATTTCACAAAACTAAATCTAGAATCTGGACAGCTTTATTGTAACTCCACAAACATAAATGATTTTTGGGACCGCCAGATCCTTCAGCCATCCTTACCCCGGGTTACTT
Organism: Rhagologus leucostigma; assembly: GCA_013397725.1. Taxonomy (NCBI): domain Eukaryota; kingdom Metazoa; phylum Chordata; class Aves; order Passeriformes; genus Rhagologus; species Rhagologus leucostigma. Next base: position 203,986 of record VZTD01006137.1, on the reverse strand, counting down.
TTCAAGTAACCAATTAACAAGTAACCAATTTTATAGACACAAGCAAAGATAAAACTTCATGTAAAAAGACAAGTGCACACATGCTTATTGCAGGCTCCTGCATGCACTGCTGTATTTGTAAGCAAACACGTGCATGTGTAGGACTGACACGCAACACATCTGCCTTCTGTGAAGATCACACAGGGGAAAATATATTTAGCAAGTAATGAGCAGCCTTCCTCTGCATCTAACATAGCAACTTCCATCTGCAGTGAATTAGAGGTTATTCCAAGAAAAGATCTTTCATGAGTTTTGTCAGAAGAAATTAGTTTGGAGTGTTGTAAAATCAAAACCAGAATGAGATGTGATTGCTGCCGAGTGGCTGGGTCACTCCTAATGTTGCCTTGATTCCTATAAACATGAAAAGGAATTTTGAAAAAAGAGACATCACAGCTCTGTGCAACTGTGCTGCTTTCGCTGTCATAAACCAGTATTAATCAGAGTTAGCCCGAGCCAGCCTACCCTGGGTCAAGGGATGCTGGAATGGCACAGCCACATCTGCCAGTTCCATTCCGGCAGTCAACAGGCCCCTTGTTTGTATGACAGCGGAGTTCTGGACTCAGGGAAGTCAGCAGTCGGGATGCTGTTTAGTGGTGCCAAAATACAATAACTTTTGGGGTGCTAAAGTTTTACAAGAAATGCCTGTTTTTAAAATTTTCCATTAGACATTGCAGCCAATAATATTGGTAGATCTTTACATTCTCTACGAACTATATAACACTACTTAGATCAGATTTCTGTGATTCTGCATATATAACACCATATGCCCAATGATCATTTGTTCTGCAGTCCAGAAACAAAGAACTTTTAGATAACATAAAATATGAATATTGCTAGCGTTGCTCATACCCACAGCTGATGTAATGTACAGTCACAGCATTTACTAGAGTCTAGATTTAACCATTTTGAAAGTATGTAATCTGCTCTTGCCAGGGTGGAAAGATCTGGCTGGGCATCCAGACAGCCCAGGAAGAGCTTCCCAAAAGTAGATCCTCAAAAGTCCCTTCAGGCATTCTTTAGGCCCTGAGCTTATCCCACAAGCCTGATGGATTTCTTTGTCTAAGAGTTTGCAAAGTCCCTCACCGCCCCAGGAGCTCTTTTTTTGATCCCCACAAACCTGCATGAGGCAGCTGTGAGCTGCACTGAGCGTGAGTGTGAATGTGAAAGATTACAGAAAATACTTTTACTTCAATATTAAATTAAACAGTGCAAGAGAAACAGGGTTCATTATTAATGTGAAGTGGATGGTTCATTTTCATCTTGAATTCAAATACATTTCCATGAACAGCTGCAAGTCAGGTGGAAAGAGAATATGGAATTCGAATATTTTAAGTGGAAGAGATGCATTACGTAGCATTAAGGGAGAGATTTTCACAAGGGAAAGTGTATGGACTTGTGGTTAAAACTAGACTTATTCTTGGAGCTGTGATGAACTTTGAGCCCTGACATGGAAATTTAGTGTGACCTTCTCTGTGTCCCTCTGTCTTCCTGTTCACTATTTCGTCTTCTGCAATGGAAGAATCTCCCTGACCTTTTCTAGCACACCAGCTTTTTAGGCAGAGCCATAGTCTTATAAGTGTTACTGGTCTTTGGTTGTTGATGTTTTCTTTTTCAAATTGAACAAAAAATAACAACTAAAATATGAATATTTTAAATGACAAAACAATTTTGAGTTTTGTTTTAAAAATAGAGTTTTGCCCCTCACCCATCCTTTTTTTTTCTTCTGAACATAATTACAAGATTTGCTGCATGGCTCCTCTCTAATGGGACTTTGAAAGTCTGCATGTTTCGCCCAATAAAATTTCAGAGGGAAGGGAAAAGGAAGAGAGGAGGAAAATGTAGTTTAAATATTTTTGCTAATGCATTTATGCAACAGTTCAGATGTTAAAATCATGTGGGGTTGCTAAAAGCATATTTGCCCTTGAGAATAAAATTGTAGGGATTAATTTGGACAGTGGTTTGAAAATACAAAATACATTAGGGAATAGTTTTTGAATCTAATTTTTTTTTTAATCTAAGCTCCTTGCAGGAGTGTTAACCTTCCTAAAGGTGAGGGGAATCATAATATCACTTTGAAAATGACACAAGGATGAAGGCAAATGTTGAACTCCTCTTTAGCAGTTGGTTCAGCAAGCTCTCTGAAGCAATGCCTTGCAGAGCAGCCAGAAGTGCACTTGAGATGGGATAAATACACCTTGGAAAACTTTTACTGACTTGTCTGGCTGCAGACTACAGTGAAGCCAAAATGCGGACTTCTGAGGCATGTTAGGATCCCAAAGGACATTTAAAATTCCATTCAAATCCCCTGTTACTGCTGCAATATTAGCAGCTGTGATAAATCTATTTCCGGTGTATTACATATGATGAATTTCCACCTTTGTCATGTAACTACTGCATTCCTCTGAAATTTCACCTGAGCGGGATATTCTACTCCCAAGTAAAGCTTACCTCACTCTTGGTGAGTTGCCCAATCCTGTCTGTTAAAAGCCAGAAAAAAATAAAAATGTAAAAAAACACAGACTAAGACATTTCTCAGTGGCCTGTTTGAAGATCTGCATAAGCATGTGGTGAACTTTAGACATGAGCTTGAGTTTCCAGCATGTGTTTAAAGTTAAGGGCTTTATCCAGCTGTAACAACGTGAGTCAGGAAGGAGAAACCTGGCCTTGAGTAAACAAGTCAGGTTATGTTCCAGTGTGATGTCAGGAGGGATAGAGTTAAAATCTGCATGTGAAAGCATCCGGGAACCAAGTACGAGCTATGCCCTAACGGTGTCAGGTCAGCATTTTGGATTTCGAGCTAAGATGTGGTTTCCCACACCCAGCACTGCCAAGCACCACTTTCTTTTAATGGGAAAAATCTAGCCAGAGATCTTATACTTTATATTATAGAACTTGGAAAATACGTTTGCTAAATATATATATGTATGCCTATAGCTCTATATATATAACCATAACACTAACTGTATAATTCATTTGCAATCATATATACATACACATATATATGTATATGATGCTACCAGAAGAGGTAAAAAACCCTCTGGTACCCTGAGTCAGCATCTAAGCTGTCAGCAGGAAACTATTTGTAAAGCAAGGAACTACCTGAAATGAACCTGAGCTTTCTGGAAGCATGTATCGCTAAAGACTTGTTATCAGGTGGTGGAAAGCATCTAGAAATTACCTCATTTGGCATCTTGCATTTAACCATGAGTTCGGAAGTTTCTCCTCACTTGTAACAAGGTCCAAGGAACTAGACCTTGTTATAAGTAACCACTTCTGGTTGTGCAAACAGACACAACAAGCAACTTAAAACATAATAATAATATATAAGTCCAAATTCTACCGTTATTTGCATTCAACATAACCCTAAAAGTGATCCTGCAGTTGAAGCAACAGAGCGTTGCTCCAACTATGCCACACATTTCTGCTGTGACCTGGAGCAGACAGGGTTTCCCCTGCATCCTATGTCTAAATCGCAGGGGAGCCAGCGATTGTCTCACGCGTAATTTATCTGTGTAAGGTTTGCCTTCTCCTGTTGTAGTGTGCCGTGTAATGAGGCCTTCATCATAATGAGTGATCCTAAAGCCTGTTGTAACATACTAAGACTCTCTGTTCTAAAATTGGATCTTTCCCCTTGCAGGAAGTTGTCTGACACTTTGCAATTGCTTTCTGAATTCGGAGCAGGGATGAGAAGTCAAAGAGCATAGGTTTCTCACTGAACACGTATTCCTAAGTTTCAGCTTAGAATTGTCAAATAATGCACTAGTAACAAAAAAATCATCAGACATTCTGAAACAATATTCCAAATGCTCTTCTTTAGAGTCCAAATAGATTTCCTAAAGTACAGAAAGGTCAATCTGAATCAAGGTTAGAAAAAAAGATCAAGAATCTTCCTTATGAAATTTTGTTATGAAATATTGGCAGGGTTTTATTTTCACTCTCCTCATCAGAAAATATGAATTTTTTGCCCACACATACATTTGTCTCCAGGGAAAAAAAACATGGAAATATTCTAGTGGCAAAAATGTTCATGAGTTTATTCAGAGCAATGCTAATATAGTGAATCTGTAGTTCCATAAAGTATGAAGTGATATAAAGCAAGACTCTTAAAGTCTCATTGTAATTTAGCAGTTTTAGAAAACTGAATAGCATTCTTGTACCTCTAGGAAAATGTTTCTCTTTGCTCACCTATATCTGACCCCCTGGAATGTGATTTATTTATAATCTTTCAGAATACTTTTATTAGCAATCTTTTCTATTCTTGCCTGTTGGTACCCCAAGTGGCTGAACGCCCGTAGTGTGCACCCTCTTGGCTGGCGCAGAAGGACTCCTAGAAGTCTTGGTACTAATAGAAAGCTTGCACATGGAACTGTGTCTTGATCACTGAAGCTAGAGTTCCATCCATCTCACCTAGCTGTACCTTGTAAAAGTGATACGTCTAGTCTAAATTACTCCTGGAGGCTCCCTCGATAATTAATGAGCAGACACAGTACTTACAAAGGGGTGTTTGTCCCATCCAAAGACATATGTCAGAGACAGACGGGATAAACTGTGCTCTAGTGATGCTGGTCTCCTTTGACCACAAAGCATGAAATTAGATGTCTGATTTCCACACAGTTAAAAGTAGGGGGGCATAAAAATCCTCTTTGGTCCGCAGTCTGTGTAAACAAAATATAAACCTTGAGGGAAAGAAAGTAAGAAGAGGCTATGCACCACAGGGTTCTGTGGGACATTTTTCCTGTGGTGAATTTCTACCAACAGTGTCTGATTTTTCTGCACTCATTGCATCAGGATGTTTGAGAACTGTTGAAAGGAGTATGTCTTAGGAGCCCTGGAAATAAGTGCACGTGGCTGCTACTGGGAATGCGAATAATGATATTCTTTACGTCACACTGTGTACTGCATGGCTTCTGCCATTCAAAAACTCTGCCCTTCAATACGTTTCTCCAACTCCTATAGAAGTTGACAGAATTTTTGCTCCATACCTTATGTTTTGATGGATTCTTTGAAAATGAACCCATGGCAATTCACTGACAGTTTTGCAAGATATACATGTTCTGTCTCCATTCATTATAAACAGCTGGAATGAAATACTTCCAGTAAGCTTGGCTTTTGATATAGCATGGTAAAGAAGCAGGGAAAATGTAATTTTCTCTTAATGCTGAACAACTGATGTTTTTCCTACTTAGGAAAATAATATTTTTATAGCCACTAATCAAGGCTTTCCAAATTAACTTGGAGTCAACCACACAGATTCCATTGCTTTTACTATTTTTTGAAAAAGAGCATCTCAGGAAAGATCTCATATTTGTTATTCTCTTATCCACTCCTCCTGATCGCCAGTGTGAGCAACCACTTAGAGGATTCACTTCATCAGATTCCACTTCAATCATAAGTGGTGATACTGGTAATTTCTTGCTGCTCATGCTCAGAATGAATCAAACTCTCCAGGCAGATCTTTAATGTGGCTTTTTCTCAATCAGTTTTCAGATTGATATAGAAAGTGTCCCAAGGCCTTATTGTTAAGTGTTTCTTGTCTAGAGGAGAAATGATCCTTTCATCAATTTTGGATATGTCACCTTTAAGTTTTAGTTGAATGCCCATTTGCTTCTGTAACAAGGGAAAGTAAAAAGGCTTTCTCTCTGTGTTTTTTCTATTACCCTTTTTCATTTTTATAGTGTTGTTCAAAACAGTGTTATCTGAGTGCTTTCCATGTCCAGTTGATTAACGATAATGGAGCACCTAGAGTATTTCTGTAGTTTTTCTCTTTTCAGGGTGGAATTTGTATTTTGAATAAACTTTCATAATTTAAATTTACTTGTTTCCTTAAACTGAGGTAGAATTTGAATTTAGGTGAAAAAACTTTATTTTTTTTTATAATATTTTTAAATTAACTAAAATGTTAGAGAAAAAATATTATGACTTTTAGTTAAAACAAAGATACAATCAAAATAAAATCAGAACATTTTGATTGCTTTTCTTTGTTTTAAACCAGGTACCTCTCCTTTTCTAGATACTGCTTCCTGAAATTTTGGCTGGCTGTTGCCATAACCAAATTTTTTAACCCTGGAAAACATCCAGATTTCTAAATGCCTTTAAACCTATTCCAACTACTTCAATTTAAATTTTTGATAATATTTTATTATTTGCTGGTGTAAGAGACACCACACAGGGAGTAGAAGAAAAAGAGAAAAAAGAAGGAAGGGAACTTTTGCCCATTGCACCCCATCGCTGTGCCTCAACATCATCCTCAGCTTTCTCTCTCCTATTCCATCAATATCATGTTGAAGCCATCAAATCTCCCAGGGGCTTTCTCCATCCATACTCTTCTGTTTAAAAAATTCCATCCCTGGTCTTCTATTAGGGCTTCTTCATCCTCTGCTGATAATTGCTAAAATGGGTCCTGCAGGGCTTCTTTGCAGTCATTGATACTTCTGAGCAATAAATAGAGTGGAAAGGAGTTTAAGCCTCTGGACTCTTACTGTCTTTCCTATGTGGCTGAGAAATTAGTGAAAAAGAGTAGATTTTCTTCATTTATGGGATATTTGAGATATGTTGAAGAGTAAAGGCAAATTATTCTTACTGACTTGAAAGATTGAAAGAGGTTAAGTAATGGAAGACACAATAAATAAGATAGTGACCATAAGAATGAAAGTAGACAAACTAAATAGAATAGAATAATAATAAAATAGTGACATTTACAGCACTAAAATGACTATGCTTAGTAGCCAATGGACAAGCAGTAAACCTACAGAAGCAGGCTAATGCTTCAGTCTAAGGAACTATACTGTTTTATTGGCTAAGGACATGGACCTCTACATCCACAACAAATGATGAGTCAGGAATTTGGCTTACACAGGGGAAGGTTACATGGAAGACAAGGAAAATGATTCAGTCAAGTGACACATTTATCTAATGAAAGAATTAAATAAATGACTACTTGACATGGGATAATTCCTGCAAACCTCCAAGGACAGAATTTAGCCTCCTGGAATCCATGTCCTCCTGGAATTTGCACAATACTGAATGAGAAGACTGCTCATGAGTATCTGATGCTATATTGGCATCTCAGATCACTTGCATGCTAATAGGACTGTCTTTTAACAGGCATGAAGCCTTTCTTTGAGAGTATTAAAGCAGATATAAGGCTATAGAGTTGATATTTTCCAGGGAAGCTGGCCAGTTGACTACATCTATATCATTCTGATGTTTCCTTCTATCACTTATGAGTTGACTTAATGAGAAATAATATGTATGTAGATTGATTTTTCTCAAAAAACACAGCAGCCGTAACAATTTGTCATGGCAGTCACTCCAGCTGGCTTGTTTCTGCAGTACCAGTTTGTCCAGATGCTGTAGCAGGAGAAGCAGGAGCAGTGAGAGATTTCACTGAAGTAAAGCTTTTCTCCTTCTGAACTCTCAGAGAATCATCTGCAATGCTTTAGAGGCGACATGTAGCTTGTCCTTCTTGCTGACTATTCTGTTGGGGCCCTGAAAATCTCTTCTGCAGCTGCAGGTAATAAACAATTTGTCCAGTCCTTGGGCCAAGCCCATTGGCCTGAGCTTCCCAGACACCTGCAAGGGCTGTAAGTATCCCCTGAGAGAGCACAGGAAAAGTGAAATGGGCACAGCTGCTGCTGTCCTTGCCTCCACCTACCAGACCCATTGCTAGCTTGCACACCATCCTCTCTCCTCTTGAAAAGCTTGCCTGCCAGGAACAGGTATTATTGCCATTTTGCAGGCATCTGCACTTCTTGCATTTTAGTATGTGAAATATTTGTTTTGTAGGTGGTTTTCTTTTTTTAACTGTTATTATTAACTGAAAGGCAGTTATAGGAAAGAAAAACAACCAGCAGCAACTTAGAGGTACCTTCTTTAACCTATAGAAGCCTGATTGAAAGGCATGTGTATGCTGGCACTGATCTCTGACACAAATCGCAAGGGCAGATTGGAGAAATTGACTTTGACTCCATGCTGAAATGCTGCAGACTGATGGAAGGTGTTTGCATAAACAGAAGGCTTAAGACAGTAGTGATATCCCTCTCCTTTCTCTGTTTCTCTTAGTTTTTTTCTCCAGCATCTGGCCACTGAAATACATCTCATGAAATGGAAGATGTTTATATCCCTAAATAATTTGGAGTATCAGAGGCTAATGACAGAGTAATAAGTAAATTGGCAGGCTCATTGCATGCTGCATTAGCTGCCACTACTTCCTACTTCTAGTGTGGAGACAAATTTATTAAATCAGAGGTAAAATTTAGACTCCATATTGCTAAGGGGTTAAAAAGGAACATGCTAAGGTAAATTAGTTGCTAGAAGGATTAAATCAGTCATTCAAAAGTCAAAAATTCACAACTGATTGTTTCATTGTGAAGCAGTCTGATTCACAAGGAAAAAGGAAAACAAAAGAAAAAACACAGACTTTTTATCGAGTTCACAAAATACCTTAATTTTTTGTGCTAATTTATAGTACTACACTTCTATGTCCCTTTACGCTTATTTTCATGAGAGTGGCTATCTAAAATAAGATGATAAATCGAATGTTCGAGTTGTATCAGCAAACATATTCACTAAGTTGTAAAAGGTGATATGTTTGCTTAAGGGTGTTTTCTTTTTTTTTTTTTAAATTTCAGCAATGTTTGTCTGGAAATAGTTGAAGCTAAAAATCCCTACTAATTCTAAAGTAAGAATTTCCACATGGAATTCATCAGCCTAATTAAACTGGCATCATTTCCAGTTACATGGAAAAGTTGTCGAGTGTGCTTACTTTTCCATGTATGAGAGTCTTTAAGATCCAGGACTTGCTGGAAAACTTTTCAAAGGAAATGGCTCTATCTGATAAAATAAGTTCTGCAGATGTCTTTTTACCAAATAACCACCTACCTAGCTCTTTGTGCTTGCAAAAATTCAGTCTGTAGCTACAATAGGGATTAAATTAATTAACTTATGTGTGATAAAATTAATCTCAGTTATCTGTAATCTTTTAAAAGTTAGGTGTCTAGTCTAGCTAGTTGTTTAAGTGCACTCTGTAGTCAGTGAAATTAGATGGGCACTATTCCAGAGGTGACTCATCCTGCTGTTCTGGGACACCTGTTTTAGGATGGGCTGAAACATCCTTTGGATGTGCATGTCTTCAACTACAGACAGAACCTCTGTGCAGGGCTTAGATATACACTCGAGTTTGAAGTGACTGAACGTGAGTAGGAAAACTGCTACCTTAGTTCAAAATTTAGATTGCTCAGATTGGTCGATGAATCCTCCTGTGCACTATAAACTATATCTATTATACATAATGTACACAAAAATATTGCAATAACTAATTCCATAAGTATGTCCCAATGAACAGAGACAGTTGTCTCAAAGTTTGTTGTTTTTCCCAGAAAACAGGCTAAAGATACACTGCATAGCCACATTTTTCCATAATTTAGGTATTTAGAACTTCAAAGCACTGTTTTCTTTTCATATTCTGTAGGATTACATTTTTAAAGAACGGTGGACTTGCTAAAGTGTATCTTTGACTTTTCCATTTTTGCGCTACAACAGAGAAGAAAAATCACAGGAGAGAGAAATTCGTCTTGAACACTTGCTTTACATTTTCAGAAATCATATCTTTGATGTGATCTACACCATTCAATGTACTTGTAAATGATGTGGAAAAGACAGCATATAGGAAGCTAATAAAACTGTAAATTCTATAAACTGACTTGGAAGGGTCAAACATAAACCTGATTGTAAATAGTTGCAATTAAACAACAAAACAAAGCAAATAAAACCACAGTTAGTTAAATAACAAAATAGCAGATGAATACATGCATGTATGCAGGCGAAGGGAATAACCCCAACTTATAGAAGTATGACGAGTGCTATAAATTAGCCTGGGACACAGATGCATAAACTTTTGAAAGCATTGACTCAGTGTCCAGCTGTAGCCAAAGGGTAAACACAAACCTGACCATTTAAAGAAAGAGAAAACAGAAATCATCACTATACACTGTTTCCTGATGTCTCACACGCTGTATTTCCAGTCATTTTCTTTCAAAAGGGTATTGGAGCAATTGGAAAAGCAAAAAAGATGATTAAAAATATGCAGTGATCATGGTATGGGAAAAAGCTAGAAGGTGTAGAAAAGAGGTGACTGGGACACATTATTGGTAAATAAAATCCTGAGGGTGTGAAGAATGTGACTGGAGAGCAGTGGTAAAAGTAAGCAAGGCTTTCCCAGGTGGCAGGCTGAACACAAAGGAAAGAACAGCAAATGCACTGAGTTCTGGAACTCGCAGTGGCATGATGTTGCAAGGTTCAAAAGTACAGGGGGAAAAAGGCAAGAAAATGTCACAGAAGATAGTTCTTACATAAACTTCTTAAATGAAGCTCTAGATATAACTTCTAATTTAAGTGTCTAGTTTCTGAAGATGCTGACTCTCAAAATCTAATGCACTAAGAATCAGTCTACAGCTCCTCTTTTTTAAATGCTATTTCTTTGGACTTCTGTATGGAGTATTTTGGGCAAACTGCACCTTTCCTTGGTCTGTGTTGCAGTTCTTCACACCTCACGCACCCTTACAAGCTCAATAAATACAAACCTCTCCTTCTGCAGGTCATTAGACACAGCTGATTTATATGACTACAGGCAGACTCGTTGAAACAACTTGCTTTAGATCATATTGAAAAGTATTACACAGCACTTTGAAGATTTTTCTGACTTTCAAAACCAAGGGTCTGCAGCAGTGATATTCTTTCCCTGGTGGCATTCACCCATACCAGGAGGATCTCAGAGAAAATCCAAAGCAAAGGAAGTGCCTCTTTTACAGATAAAAAAATCAGCTGATCTTGCACCATTTCTTTCTCACACAGCAGAAGTAATTAACCTAATTTTTCAGGTTTTTAGCTTAAATGTCATGCACTATATCACATTTGTAACTTTTAGAAGCTTCATCTGGCGTTCTTGGGCAAGATCTGTAGACACCACATGGGGAAAAATAACTTTCAGCACTTATATTTGTTATCTCCTGTCAGAAGGGATTATTCTAAGTCCATACGGCACAAACACAAGCACACACTCTCAGTGGCCCAAAAGCTGATATATTTTTAACTCTAGCCATTATATTGTCCTAAAGAGTAGCTATAGATTATTGCTACTACTTGTTGTATTACAAATTCTTGGGTAGGAACTATTTAAGTTCTGGGCCTGATATGAGAGCTATGTCCAGAATATCTTGTCATATACACGCGGAAATGAACTCATATTTCTTATTGCTACTGGTATTTGTCAGGGGTAGTCCTAACTCTAGGGCCTGTTCAGACCTAGTGGAAAGTCAGTCCATCCTTGAGGTAGAAAATATATTTGAATTTCAATGTTATTAAAACCAAACAAATTTTTTATGGAAAGGTGAATTTTTATGGAAGGCTGTGATCTCTTGGGCAACAGATCTCTTGCATCCAAACATGCAGTAAGGATTTTTGTCAGATTCATACTCAGTTTGGAAACTTCAGTACATTCAGCAAGAGTATTACACAAAAATAGTGTTCTTCTAATGGGTTCAAAATTTTCAGGGCAATGTTGCATTATGTCCAGAGAGCTACATTTGACTAGGCCTGCATCATACCAAAAAAGTCAAACAGAGTTATATACTGATGTTTAATCTAAATGTTAAGAAATCCTTTAGGCTAACTATATAAACACAGTACTCCATTCACGTAGTTTTCATCTGTATGCACCATTCAAATATAAACATCTCCCTTCAAATATAGGGGCTGTATATAACACATATATTCTGGGTTTATGTCATCAAGTTATTGACTTCTGAAAAAGTTCCACATTATCACATTGTATATCTCTGCACGTGTTACAGGAATTACACACACACATATATATCTGTAAAGGCATATGTGTGCATAAAAATGACTACTTCTACCCAGATACAGCAATTCCAGGAATATATATGTCTTCTTAGAGATTTTAAAGACAGAAGGAAAGAGCAAATATATCTGTAATGAGTTTGCTCTCCAAAGATTTATAAATTCTTCTAGTTCACAATAACCTGGAAATAAAAATTAGGGATAAAAATATGGATTCAGGTCCACAGATTAGAAATAGTTGGATAAAAACTGACAGATGAGATTTATACTATGGAGTCTAGAATGAGAGAGGGATAAAAACTTCCTCCAGCATTAATTCTCAGAGGCAGATTTTCTGAAGGTGAAAAAAGGCCCATGATGAGATAGTTTCCTCTCCCTGCAGTAGAGGCTGATCAGGTGTGGTGTGGTCATTGCCAAGAAAATGTGCAGCCTCCCTGCTCAGACTGAGGCCAGGCTTGCACTGAGCTCTCCGCAGCTCACCCACCCTCTGGTGCTCCCAAGTATCTGCAGGTCACTGGCTTGGTTCTTGTAAACGCTGAAGAATCGCAGCCCTATCTTTCACCACATCTGGTAGATAAGGAGCCCTCCCTCTTTTATGGCTGAGGTGGGAGCTTGGGTCAGTCTCACACACTGCACGTGGAACTTTTTCTTACACCGACAAGTCAGTTTATTCCGCTTCCGCTAAGTGCTTTGCTTAGATTAATTACGCAAATAAGGATATAATCCTTTTGTGTCACATGTATTTCCTCCAATAATGAATAATTTCTATTTTAGGGGGTCGAAATTCAACAAGAATCCTTGCGAGTGTATTGATCTACATACCCACATCTATCTCAACATCTATTTATCTCCACATACAATAGTGCACATGCATACATATATATATACGTACATGTATATGTGTATTCTTTACATATATAGACATGCACAGGTGTAAGTGCATAAAATAAGTGTCTTTATGTTGAATTCCAGGTGTCTGGTATGATTGCAATGCATAAGTACAATACCTAATTTTTCAAAATCTCATAATGTGTTCATCTCAAAATGAAATTTCCTTCCTCCCCTAAAAGACGACTGTTTTATTATGGTAAATGGTATTTATTACGAGCTACTCCAGTTCAAGATGCGCTTATTCAAGAAAAGGTTGGAAAGACAATAAATGTTAATTTTCAGTTCATCAAAATGGAGTAGAACATCCTTTATTCAAACTCTTCCAGAAACTCAAACAGCAAAAAAATTTCTGTCTAGAAAATAAAATTAATTAAAAATATCAAAAATATATTGGTGGCTGGAATAAATGTAAACTTTAATTATAATTATTATTTACACAGGTATTTCTAAAACATCAAACCGTTTTCTAGAGATACAGACTAAAGGTACAATTGAAATTCAGCCAAATCTGGGGTGGAGCACAGTACCTGCCATAACAGTGGATTCTGTGGTGTTACATGGAGACACCTTTGTGGAGGATGTGTACATATGTATCTATGTATATACACACACATATGCACAAATTTACGTTGCTATTAATATTACATTCACATTTTCTGTATGTATGCAGTGTAATTGGAATTGAAAGCCCCAATTACACTGAAGTGAAAGCCTGCTTATTAATTGACAATAGGCCTCAGCTAAGTAGCAACAAAAGAAGTGCTTTGTTTGGCAACCTTTGTTTAAAAGGTCCTTTGAAAATTCTGCAAGAATTCTATGAATAGAGATTGAACAAACCTTTAATCCTCTTCAGGTCACATATGTGCTAAAGTGAATAATACTGTGAGGTCTTTTTCACCTTTTGAGTTCTTTTAAACCAATAACCTAATTTGAAATAAGATAAAAAAAAGGTCTAAGAAAGCTTGAAAAACTCTAACTTGTACACTTCTGGCTTATTTATTCTGCTGCAATAAGCCAAAAGATGCATTTCTTGTTGGAGAGATGTATAAATACTCAATATTTATAATTCCATTCATAATTTGCTTGGTCCCTGACAGTTATTTCCCTTTTATTCACTTCAAATGCACTGAGAACCTTAGAACATTTTTTTTCATTTAATGCTCCTGTTCTTTTGTGAGTATCAGTGTGAAAATCTTTCCTTCGTGCTACAGTCCCTTTTTCCTATTCAACACTAGACTGCACACGATAATTAAACCTTGGGGGCTTGGAGATTTTGGACTAAAGCTTAAAGAAATGCAATAGTGAGGCCTCTTCTCTCTCAATCTTCTACCACTTGCTGTGGGGATTTTCTTTAGTTACACATGGCTTCACAGGTAAACAACCTTGAAAAAAAAATCAGAGGCAGGAATTGAATTAACACCTTAGCATTGCTTATAATGAACCAGTTTACTTAATGAGATGATGGAAAAAAATATGTTCTAAAACATGACAGGGCAGAGGCTAAAGTCTCTATTCAGGCAGATGCCCATAGAGCTACACCAGGGTGTTTGCAAGGTGAACAGCATCCCAGACAAGACTAAAGTGTAATGTGAAAATGCTGAATTTCAACCTAGATCACGGTGGCTTTTTAAATCAAGTACAAAGAAAATTATAGGGTTTTTCCTATGCTTTTGTTTATAAATTAAGCTCTTCAAGTGTCTCCATGGCTTCGAAAGTCAGCTTGTGAGCACATTGATTAAGATATAGGTCTGAGCAATACAGTTGCCTCTGAACTAGGTGAAAAAGCCCACAAATTATTTCAGTGAACAAAGGACAGAGAGGCATTGAAGCCAACAACTCAGCCAAGGCCATGGTGACAGCTCCCCAGTCACCTCAAGGACCTCTAGCCAGACTCTCAGGGAGGGATAGAGCCAGCTGCACCCTGGGATGCTCCCAGCATCAGATTCTGATCAGATCCTGTTGGGAAGACTGGAGAAAAGTGGAAAAGACAAGGCTTTTGAGGCTCTGGAGTAGCTGGATAGCAGGAAGCAAGGGAGGGGACAGGATGCAACAGTGTTTGAAACCACTTTCCACAATTTGGTTGCCTGAGGCTCAAGTCATTTCTAAATGAGAGCAAGTGTGCATAAATGCACGGTGTTGTTCCTGAGATCCTACCTTGGCCTTCCCACCAGCCCCATCTGTAAGAAGGCATTTCAGACTGTGGAGAAAGTGCAATGTCCAAAGGAAAATCCTATCTGACGCAAATACTTGCAAGTCTCCTTGCCTTTTCTTTTCTTGTACTGTGTATGAAGACATACCATAATATGAAAGGCTTTTTAAGCATGCATGAGGCTGCGTAGTGAACTACTGCTAACATCAATCATAAATTGTTTACTTTCTCAACATTAAAATCAGTATAACAGTTAAACAGCAGCTGCTTCCAAAGACAAACACATTGTTTAAATCAGAACAAATTATTTACAAATAGGTTTCAATATTCAGGGTCTGAATTCTGCAGCATGTGTGCAAAATGTTTTTGTGCAGATCTATCAGCTGCAATATGCACTTGATCACTTATGCTGAGCAATCTGGGAAGTCAGTAATTGGCATTTCTCTGAGTTACTGCTCTGATCATCTATAATGATTTCTGGAGCTCCTTAAGAAAATCCTGCATATTTTTAGCTTCACGGTAAAAGCAAGTTTTTGCAGATATTAATTCAATTTCTTTCTGTTTCAGTACCCAATGCTTTACAGGGGGCCTGCATTCTTCTGCAGATGTTTATCTCTTAAGGTGTTTGTATATACCACTGCCTGCCATTCCCTCTGCAGAGGCAACCACCAGAACCATAATTATTGTCTCCAGTAAACGTAAAAGTTGTCTGCTGGCTTTACTGTGAGCATTTAGATTTAAAAGGGACAGTATCTTAACTGGGCTCTTCTCTTAAGGAAATTCACTTTTTATCTCAAAGACAGCTAATTTAGCTCTCACCACCTTTTCTTCCACTCCCAAGTACCTCCTTATCTTGGGTAATCAGGATGCAGGGATTCCCAATCTATCTCTCTTTATAGCTCCCTTTCAGCAGTGTTACTGTTTGAACTTCATACCCTGGATTAAGGGGCCAGCACACCAGCTCAGGAAGCCGTTCTAGGTATGAGGTAAATATGCAAGTTACTTAACAGCCCATATATGAACTCAATTACATCCTTCATCTCTTAAGATATGAATAAAAAGGTTTGGCTTTGATCTTGAATTAAGCAATCCCTACTTATAAATCAATGTACCGTGCAATTTTATTAGTAGCGATAATTAGTGGTTAACTAACTTGCAATGAATACAAGGTTGGAAAGCTTTGAAAACCAGTGCCAGGCTGGGACATATTTCTCACATATATTATCTGAATTACATGGAGGAAGCCTGGATTTTTAATCAGGGAGGTACAGTGAGAATATGCAAAAGCTGTTTCATTAAACAGGATACATGAAAGTGTTCAACAAATAAAAGCATGCACATGGGTCATTTTTTATTACTCCATCCACTTATTTTAGTCTAATTTCAAAACTAAATCTAGAATAAAAGTTATAGTATTTATGTACTAAAATCAAAAGGCATATGTGTACATTTAAAAAGAAATACAAGCAGAAACCAGAAGTTATTTTTACTGTAAACACTCTTCATATGTTCCCATGTAGAATGTAATGTCTGCATAACATCTCGAATGTCCATATTCCCTCCTATTCCCATAGTGCAGAACAGATGTTGTCCTGCTTTTTATTATGTTAATTTATCAATCATACTTAGGCTGAATTATGAAATCAAAGTGATAGAAAATGTTGCTTAAGCTTGGATTCTATTTCTGTATCTTTAAACCTTTCCTACTTATTTTGGAATGATCATTTTGTAATTTTTCCTTTAGTTGCAAGGTCAAATTTCCATTTGCAGGTTAAGATGTAGCTGATCCAAAAAAGTTCACATATATAAAGAGTCAACTTATAGCAGGAATTTTGCATCCTTACAGAAATTTGAGATCCATAAATTCAACCATGCTGGGAAGAGCTTTTTGTTTAAAACATTGAGCTAAACAAAATGCAATTAAGGCTAACAGGACAGAAAGCATCCCTCTTGATATTCATAAATACACTCATGGGAGACTGGAAATAAAGAGAAAAGACCAATGTAATTCTAATTGTGTCTTGCCTAAGATGACCATTTAAACATAACTTTTCCCAAAGTAAATTAGTTCATCCAATTCATGCTTTTTTTACCCTTACTTGGCCAAGTGAAGTAAATGAGAATTTTCTAAGAGTAAATCAAGCCATTAGGTACAGAATTTTTATTCTGCTTTGATGACAAATTGTGATTTGAGTTCTTCAGAGTATTCAGAAATACTTCTGCTTCTAAATAAGTCTCATAAAGTCATGGCAGTGCTTTAGGAGAGCACAGTTTCTTGCCTTGCTTAAGCAAGATAAGACAAATTTGAAAGATACTAACTTAGTACTTGTACAAAACTACGGACATCATTAATGATCAATGTATCTTTTCATGCACTTAACTTTCTACATGTGAAATCCTTTGGGAAATTTGTGTACTTTGCTATTTATTTTTTCCCTAGTTATCACATAGATTATTTCAATTTATCATATGACATTGTATGCAATTTGATTTTTTAAAAGTGCTTTAATAATAATCCTAATAATCTCACATCTTTATGAACTAAATCTGTTCTGATTTCTAAATATTTTAGTGCCATCAAGGACCATAATGATGATTCTTGGCCGTGAAATAATCACCAGGAGAGAAACCTGAAATGACAGGATTCGAAATGTGTTTCCTTCTAGCTGAGATGGGGAGATGGAAGGAATCGGCTACGACCCAGGATGTGCCAGCTGGGTCAAAACTGCTGTGCCTGACAGAGAGCAGTTCCACCCAAGTGGAGCTGGCTGGGGGTTTCCACTGAAATGCTCTTTGATCAGGAGAGGCCAAACCCCAAACTTATCAATTCCAGCTTTCACTGGCTGAGGTTCTGACTTAAGGACAGAATTCTTCAAAATACTGCTTTTTGGGAATGGGGGCATTTCTTTGTAAGAAAATAATGTAAAAATTATTGGCTTCATCCTATATAGTCTGGGAATAAACTATTGTATGTATAAGAGTATTTTTTACCTCACTGCACTTGATAGCTCGTGTGAAGTAGGTAGAATAAGCCACTTAGCTGGGGCACAATAAAACCAGAATTACTCCCAGTTTTATCTCCAAGTTCTTATGTATATTTATGAGATTAATTTATTTTATCATCCCATGCCTCTGTAGAATAGAGGTGATGCTTACCTGCTCCATAGGCTGCTGTGGAAGTTAAGTTCTGCAACGTATTTGAGATAGTCAGATAAAACAGTATCAGATAAGGATTTACCATGGTAGATAAAGATTATAGAACAGAACACTCTTGATGGGAACCAAAAAAAACATTCTAGTTTCTTTCTCAGGATTAATCTGAGACTCAGGACTGATCTATGGATATGGAAAACCATAGGCTATATGTCAGTAGAGCCCAACTTTCTTACACAGGCTATACAATGAAGTTCCCAAATTGATCCATCCGTATTTCTGACGCTCCACGGCATAGCTCAGCACAGATGTTAGGCAAGAAGATGTTCCACAGCTTTCTGGATTTTTGCCCCAGGTAAACTAAATGAACTTATAACTGCAAATATTTGTGTCTGTGAGCTATTCATGCCCGAATTATTATAATACGTAGAACTTCACTTTCTATTCTTACTAAGAAAACAGCACACAATAATAAAGAGTTTCTTCCTAAACAGAAGAACCTGTCTGAAAAATCAGTGACACAACTGGAATACAATTATTATTTTAATTTAAATACTGCTAGACTTAAAAAATACTCATTATTTTGGGTTTCATGAGTATAGATGTGGTATGGACTTAGTTTTGTATTTGTGAAATCTGCAGCAAAATTTTTCCAGCTATCCACTGGATTTCTTAACTTAATTTAGCTCCTGAAATAATGTAGTATATCCTCAGGTTATAATGCACAAGAGGCATTCAAGAATTGAATCATAAATCTGTATCTTCAGGGTTCCCAAATTTATGTTTCCTTTTCCTTTCTCCTCACTTTCTCCATTTAGTCCTCCTTTCCTTTTTTCCTGATGGCTCAACATTTCCATTACACATTTATTAGGAAAATAAGTACCACTAGAAGAAATTTAGAAAGGAGTGGAGCTTCTTTTATTTCATCTGAATACAGCCAGTCATTCATTTAGCTCCAGCCACAATATCTGCAAAAGGTAATTATCATTTACCTAATTCAATTTGCAATGTGCTGCTGAGGTGTGAGGTTTGAGATCCAGACGTGTTTCCCCACACTTATCAGATCATTACAATGTGCAGGTGGGTGGATTACAGAATACCCCAACTGTTTAAAAAAAAAATCAGATCTTCTCTTGTATTTCTATTTTGGCTGCAGCTTCGGGCAAACAAGCTACTTTTAATTTTAAATTGCTATTACTGCAGCAGCACACATCACACATGGTGACCAGCACCAGCAAAGTCTGATGCAGCTTTCCAGGAAGCTTGGTGACTGAGGACAGAACTCCCCAGATAACTCTTAATTCTCAAAATACCATTACCTTTCAGTTTTTCCTTTTGACTCACCTTCTGTAAAGAAAAGCCACATCTTAACGTTTTATGCCGAAAGGCTTTAATCTGCTCAAACAGGCAGTACAGGGCCTCTGCAGAACTCACCTCAGTTTGTGTGTGAGTGCAATTCCTACTGAGGCTGATGGTTCCCCCAGACACCCAGAGGTGGTACAAGGAAATCTGTGCTGCAGCTCAGACACACACACCCACACACACCTATGTTCCCATTCCACTTCTGCTTCTCCTGCTCTTTTCATCATCCCTCCCCACCTGTAATTTTGCTGAGGTAATTTGCACACAAGTGCACAGTGGGGAAAAGCGTCTCTGATCTCTCAAATCCACATATGTTCAGTAAAATACGCACACATACATTCAGTCACACACACAATAGAGAGTAGAAGCACCCACTACAAGCATTTGCACCAACTTGGCATGACAGGGGGACATTTTGAAAGATACAAGAGGGAAAGGATATTACAAACCATGCTGCCATTTGAGATATCTTTCACATATGAAATCCAAAGTACCTTGCTCAAAATATAATTTCCAAATTGCTACGCTTTTAAAAATAATTTATTTAGAGCACTTTTCATCCTCTATGTTTAGGTTTTGGGGATTTGGTATTTTTTAAATATGGATATACTGGAACAGTGTAGCTCTTCTGGGAAGAGCAGAACAGAGACTTTAGGCATAGATGAACACTCAGAAGATTGCAGGAACACTTATTTCCTCTACATACCACCATTTTCTCTCTAAGAACATACCGAAATATTCACTATTCAAGGAAAGGTTTTCATGGTCAACACATCTCTGTATGAGACTGTGGGGCTCCATCTTTTGTGGTGTGTAAATTAGCTTTAACTCGTACATACATTTGGCTTTGCTTCCTCAGCAAACATTTCTTAATCCACATGCAGGTCAGTGTAATTGCAAAGCCTTTGCAGTACATCTGTGTCTCTCTCCCATTATAGATGTAGTCCTATGGACATTCAAGGACATATTATCTGTGTCTTCTCTTTCTCTCAGAGAATATTATTCATGTCTGTACCTTGTAATGAACTGAGAATTCTTTTGGTATGCACAGCTGTATAGAAGAGCAGTGAAAGGATGCAGAATATGTTCAGTGATTCCATTTTCCCAAGACTAAGATATGTTGTCAGCTTCAGAAAGGATCAAGTTTATTGCAGATAAAATCAGTTAAAAATGTATTCAAAAGCTTGATTCTCTACTGGAAAGTTTAATTACTTCAAATTCAGTATATATGACAATGCATCTGCTGTTCTAGATACTGTTTGATTTGACTATTACTCTGCATGACCAGTGATATATTTAAAGTACGTGCAATTCTACTCTATGTAATGATTACCACAGCTAATATCACAAGTTATGGAAAAAGGTTACAGAAAATATTATGTCCTGGGATTGGGATTTTTTAATTATTTGAGTATAAAAACATATATAAATTTAGGTTGCTATGTAAAATATGTGCCCCACTTGCATATATTAGTTTTAGTATTGCAGGACTCATTCACAGTAAATGGAAAAGTTGCATGCACCCATAGTAATGCATAAAAATTGTCTGAAATTGGAATCAGTGATAAGAAGCTATTATCTTTAATCATTATGTGTACTTTTTCTTAGTTAGTTTTCCACAACTGACACAGATTAGGTGAACAGATTATTTCAATTTCCCATGCAGACAGTGTAATAGAAGACTCTCTCCTAGCATTTTTGCTTTGGAGAAGGCAATTTGCATTGACTTTGCTTTGTTTACAACAGCATAAATTAAATATAGCTTTTAAGAGCTGGCAGTAGAGAAAAACGGAAGATTTTCCTCCAGTTTGAGCATTCATTAAGATTTCACCCATCTTTTCAAAGCATTTTCTGGACTAACTTGAAAAATGTCAAGAAAAGCAAGAGAGATTTATAGCAAAATAATTAATACATATTAACCATCTGTCTGTGAAAGCCCGAGGGACAGGTACTTGAGATAGCAAGATGAGGTGAACAGTAAACCCCTTCCCCTGGCATTCATGGCAATTACAGAAAATACACAGACCTGGATGGATGAAATTTAGGAGTACCATCATGCTAGGTTTTGGATAAACTTCTAGTAGAGGTATTGTCTTCCTGTCACCAAAAAAAAAAAAAAAAAAGAGAAAATAGGAAAAAGTGTTAGAAGTCCGATTAATTTCATTTTAATACAATGATGTAACAATCAGGTAAATGTGAGCTGCTAATGGTTTAGGATGGGCTGTTAGGAAAATGTCTAAGCACAGTCTGGCTATCACATCTGTGATAAACCTTTCAGGAGCTTATCTTAGCTCTTCTCTTCTACAAATCAAGATAGGAAGTTCAGTGTAATCATCTGGCAATTGGTTGTGGCTGTTTAGTCTGTGATGGCATCTCTTGAAGTAAGGTATTGTTGTCTCAGCCTTCATCTTAGTCCTCAAGTAAACTGGACTAGCATCACAGAAAAATTAAGTAAGTCACCGTCTTTGGCCAAGACATGACACACATTCATCAGGAGGCTGAACCTCTCACAAGAGCTGGTTGTCACACAGGAATATGACAGGTCTGTCTCCCAGTGGCTGGAGAGCCTGGTGGGAATGATATCCCCGTGCACGATTTGTTAAGTAGGCTGTTTTCCAATTCAGTAGCTATAGTTTGATTTGGAAAGCAGTTACGGTCTGACAAGACCAAAATCAATAATGATCACTGGAAGATAAAAGAGATTTCCACACTC
Source organism: Rhagologus leucostigma (assembly GCA_013397725.1). Lineage (NCBI taxonomy): Eukaryota > Metazoa > Chordata > Aves > Passeriformes > Rhagologus > Rhagologus leucostigma. Next base: position 181,823 of record VZTD01006137.1, on the reverse strand, counting down.
CCTGTCTTGTGTAGATCTGGTGGGTCACAAATTTAGGTTCCATCTATTCTGTAAGGGGAAGACATGACTGAAGTGCAGGGATGCATCTTGCTAATCCAGCAAGAGTGCATAACAGTGGCATCAGGCTGGTGAAGCAATCTGCTTGTCCAGCGTGTCTCAACTAAACAGCAGCTGTGCTGACACAGCTTCTCCGATTTGGCTCCACTGCTGGTGGAAGTCAGTCCAGGGATGCCTCTCCCTAGAACTGTGTAGACCTTTCACTGTGAGAAAGAAGTACCTTTAGCAGGCAATTCCCTGCTACACAGGGTAGAATTTTTCTACTTCTCTCATGTAAATCAGCCACTCAGGGCTCATCTAATCATTGATATAAACAAACAGGCAACCTGGAGGGTGATTCACCTCACCTTTACAATAGGTGCCAGAAACAGGTGAGGTGAATCACCCTTCAGTTTATAGACTATAAGGATGACCTAGTTGATTGGCACAAGCAGCTTTAGATATTTAAAGCTGTGGCATAAATTTAATTGCTTGTGTGCCTCAAACTTCACTTTTCTGTCCCCCAGCTGCATTTGCAGTTGGTTACTGGCTGAATCCTAATGTATATAGCATTTTGAAGGCTATGGTACACTTCCTCATCTTCAGTTTTGCAAGAATAATATGAAGATTCCTTGAGTTACAAAACAACACTAGTCAGTAGTTCGGTGATAGGGCATTACACAAATAAACAGTCCTGCCCTCAGTCTCTAATGCAATCTTCTGCTTAGAGATATGCTAATGCCTCTGAATCAGTTTGACCTGCCTTCTATTAATAAACTTATCAGTTATATATCCATTAACTGATTTAGTTGGTATGCAAGAAGTTTATGCAAGAAGACATGGCAGGACCGTGTTACAGTAAGATAATGCACCCCTCTGATGTGATGTGAAACACTAAGTGGAACTAAATAACTTCAAAAACCTGAACAGTATGTTAATTTGCAACACTGAATTCATTGTGTGGTCTCAGGAAGTGTATTAAAAAAAAAATTTGAGAAACCTTTAAAGAAAATTTTTAAAATGACTAAATCTGTGTAAGGAGGTTACTGAGTTATTCTGTGGCTAACTCATGAGCTGTACTAGCAGCTATGTTCTGTACAAAATGTCTTAATAATTTTTTGTGTTTCTTAGTGGTAATTTCAATGAATCAGTGAATGAACAAGTAATTCATTTATTCATCACAAACTTCACTGACTCTGGCTTGGAATATCAACCTGTCCTTCCTTCCAAGTTTTTCTGTTGCTTTGTTGTCCTTAGTGAAATGTATGGCACATCGTTCATATACAAAAAACAATCAAATCCCCAAAACTCAAAAACTCATACAAATTCTCTCCTCTCCTATCCCATGGGAAAGAAGAGAGGTAAGGATAAAGCATATGCAAAAATCCTGCCACTGCATCTGAATGAGAACAAAACCTCTGGAACTGCTTCTTACACTTCTGAAGCAATATGCTGTTTTTATACATGAACATCAAAGTACTTTCCAAAAATAAATTAGTGGTTTTTGCAAAATCACTTGAAATTATTACTTCTTCCACTTTACTCATAATGGGCAGAGCCTGCAGAAACTCAGTGTCAACAAGAAAGCCTGATAGAGTGCCAGGGACTCCCAGACTCCTTTCCTAGACCTATGAGGAAAGGCTACAAGACCATTTAAATTCTGACTGTGTTGTTAGCAGATAGATTATTTCACTTTTGCAATTTATTTTCCTAATTTAATAGCTAGAGGTCATATGTTTAAATGAGCTCCTAACAGCTTCTGTTCTTCCCATTTACTACAAACTTCCCCGCTGAAGCAGCTGCAGAAGTTAGTACTAGCTGTCCTACAAAATATCCTCCTACCTATAGGGACTAAGCTTTATGTCCTGAGTAGAAGTATGAGGATGCTGAGCAGCTCTGACAACGAACCCTGGAAAGTAACAGCCAGGGAAAAGAGAAATCTATTTTTACTTTTGTTGTCACATTAACATTTTCAGTTTCTCTGCCATGACATGCAGAGTGCATGAACAGACCCCAAAAGAAACTGCTGGTCTTCAGCATTGTGCTCACTGAGGTAGGAGCAGCAAAGGGATGTCTTCCTGCTGAAGAAGAGGCTGACCCTTTGACCTTAGCTGTTCCCACTCACATACAGATATAGAAATGTAAGCTACTCAGCATGATGCCAGTTAATTTAAATTACCTAACATCCCAAAGGGCAGCTCCCTGCTGAGGAGCCTTTTCTTTTCTTTTTCTTTTGACCTTTTAATTCAGAGTAACTTTTCACAAGGATAAGTCAGATGGTCAGCTTGGAAGTATTCAGTTTCTGCGGCCTTTGGAGGTTCATGCAAAAGGTCACACCAGACTACATTCTGCTGAATAAGGCATTGGAAAATTGCTAAATTATACTGAATGGACAGATCCTCAGTCTGTGTAAAATGATGTAGCTGCACAGTTGTAGCCATTTCACTCCTGTAAATGAGTTATGCAATAACCAAAACTAGAAGACCGATTTCCTTCTTCATGACTGCAATTTATTTCTTTTCATCCAAGCAGCAAAGGCCCTGTCAACCCACAGAAGTTACACCATCTTAACCAAATCTTTCTAATGTTTCCTGCTTCCCCACATTAGCTTATGCTTTGCTGCCTGATGTGACAGCACTGAATTTGGATCTTTGGGTCATACGGTGGAGCAGGACCTTTGGGGCCCAGTAGGTGCATCTCGTTAGGCTGCTCTGCAGCACCACAGTACCTTCCCTGCTCTGTGACCTTCCATGGCAAGCTGTTGTCTGGCACATTAAGTGGTCTCCAACCCCAGGAATATACTGCAAACATAGAAACTATGATCATCATTACAAGAAATATGAAATGGGATAAATTAGAGAGATTGCACATTTAGGGATGACCGGATAGATCTGTTTGAAAGGTATATAAACAATGAAAGCAATACAAATTAAAGGGTTTGTGAAATGTATTTGCATTTTGTACATGGGATCTTTGCATAGGTATGATTGTGTCCATAATGTGAGAAAAAGTAATGCTTTCCCAGTATAGGTAAATGTGAGTTGATGTTTAACAAATCAAATATTCCGTGGGTACTGTAGACCTGTATTTAGTTTTCTAGATCCTCTCAGTTCCAGAACTGCCTCTTTACTTTATTTTTTGCTATTTACACATGTTTCTGTTTACGCTTCTGTTCAGATCCTCCTGAACTGGCAGTCAAGACGCTGAGCAGACTCAGCTTTTGTTGAAGAGCTAATCTCCATTTCTTGATTATCAGCAACCTGTGGGTCTTGCTGCTTGACAGTAATTTGCTGAAAGATGATTCTTTATTGCTTATTTGTCTGATTCCATACTCTGAGCTGGTGTTGTTGGAGGGCTTTGCAAAGTTGGCAATGCCCGTCTGGCACCTCCTTTGCTGCTGGCAGATGCCTCAGGCTGCCCCAGTGTAGCTCGAACCCTGGAAAGCTGCACCTCTGATGCCTTCTCCAAGTTGGTTTTCTGCCACTGAATTCTCTGTGGAAGCCAGTACTCATTTCAGATGAATTACAAAAAGGGATTTAAGTAATTTTTCTAAGGTTTCTTAAGTTTAATACATTATTTTATTTGTTAAGAAAAGGTCTCTTTTTCAGTTAATTTATACAGCAGTGCTTTATTGTTTTAGTGGGGCCTCTGGAAAGTGTTAGGTAGCATTTGGAGCTCCTACACAAATAAATCCTGAGGGTCTCGAATCAGACAGCAATACTATCTTTTTTTGTTAAGGATCCATGTGGTGATTCCATCTTCCTGGGCTAGTGGGAACTGATAGTAGGAGCTACGTATCTAAGGCGTATAAAACATGCATATAATTTTTTGCTAGAACACGACCTTTCTTCCTCTATCATATTAGGCCTATGAAGAAATCAATTAAAAATACATTCTGCTTAGTCAGGTGAATATATTTTTTTTTCTGGAAATTATAACCTAAATCATAGCTCCCTACTTTCAGACTTGGTAAAGAAGGTATGTACTCAGAATCAAGGTGGGAATTGATAAGAAGACCATGAGCTCTGGGTTAGTACACCCAGTTTAAAAATCTGCGCAAGAATGTGCCAGAAAATTCTCCTTGTGTCACTTGTAGATAATTTAATTATAGGCCTTGGAAGAAAATAAAATGTGTTTTTTTCTTCTCTGCTCATGATCTCCTATCAACTGATATTTATCAGTCTAGTTGTGTCTGTCCTTGCCCCCCAGTCCCCATATCCTATATGGATGTTTTAAAAAGCATTTTGCCTTGAAAGAACCAGGCACACCTGGCCAGGAAACGTTGGACCTAGGGCATTCACAGGAGACTCTGAGGCACCCCCTCATAATTATATGGGCTCCATATGAATTATCAGTATATTCTGAATATATCTGCTGCTAAAGGTCATCCCTTTGAGGAGGGACCTTTGGTCTCCTGACAGTCTCCTGCACTGGCTCTGCCCATGGCTGTCCCCACTGAGACTGGACTGGCTGAATCTCCAGCACATCACTTGACCCAGACCGCTTCTGTTTGCCATTTGGCACCCATCTGTTTCCTCAGTTCAAAGTGCTTGAAGTAAGGTGAAGACTGCATTACAGCTCCCAGGGCAATAATCTATATAACCACAGCCAGTCTCCTCTCAGAAGGAATGAGCTGGTTTAATCCTAAATATAGCTCAAGAGGAGCAGAAATCAATAGATGTAGAGCACGGATGGCAGGGGAGTAGTACCTATGGCAAAAAATGCGAGGAAGGAAATTACTTGGCACTGGTATTCAAACCTGTGCATTTCCTCTGCTCAAAGAACTTTAATTTGATCAGTCAGGGTCCCCCAAATCTGAGCCCCAGGTGGCCCAGCAGTTTGCAGTAAGTAATTTAGTGAGGTTCAGCTGGGGATGGGCAGATGTAAAATCATAAGTTCCACTAGCATAAACTAAAGAAGCAGAAAGCTGTGGTCAGGGGTTGAAGCAACTCACACATGCTCTGGGCCTGCACAGAGGGGGCCCTCTAACACCCGCTCACCAGTGGGTTACACCACCTTGCTACACCAATTTATATCCCAGTTCAGAGCCCTAAGTTGGCTCTGAAGTAAAGTTAAAGTTGAGTTCAAAGCAACGCAGCTGCTTCCAGGAGCTGCTGTGCATGGGGCAGGACTGTCAGGGGAAATAGTGATTTCTCTTTGAAGTCCTGCTGCTAGATGGATGCTGATTGTCTCATGTTACTGTAAGCATCAAGTAACTTAAAAGCAAGCTCTCAATTTACTGAGCAGAGGACAACGGGAGAGGAAAAAATATTTGTCAACAGTGCTAATGACTTTTCTGTAAGGCCCACATGTCTAGAAAACCAAAGAACTGCAAGTAAAATTGATTTCTATAAATAATTTTCCAAGAAAAGAGATGCACTGACACCGGGTATCAATCAGATTATTGGCAAGACAAACAAAACAATACCTAGGCAAATTAATTTGTCATTAAGTGAAATATAAACCATCTGGGGCTTGGGTTTTATAAACCACTCAATTTTTAACCTAATACGTAGATATACATATTTATATTTATAATTTAGTACATTTATGTATTTATATGTTTATGTATTATACAGAGAAAATGTTATACATAGTATATATGACTGTTTTACTGGGATATAACTGAAAATATAATTATTAATAGAAAGGAAAGACGTAATAAGCACAAGTTGAGCTTTTAATCAAGGTTCTTCTTACTTTCCTCTCTGATGAGTGAAGCAGTACTATATCCAAGACATATTCTAGAGTGAATAGTTTGGAACCCAAGTTCTGCAATTCAGCTATGGCACTAGCAATTTGGGAATAGCTCATTGCTACTTGAGCTATCCTGTGATATGTTTGGCAGCTAGGAAAGTACAGAGCAAGTAAGACTGATTGTGCTAGGAAGCCTGAGGCTGATCACAAGACTGATAAGATTCTTGTCTGCCTTTGCTTCCAAGACTGGTACCACTTGCCCATAAATTAGCTTCCCTTTATCAACATGCCCTAATATGGTTCAGAAACTTGACTAGAGGTCCAGTTTTCTTATCTCGGTCTCTGAGGCTGCTGAGACTGGCCAGAAGTACACACCATAGTGCAGTATGTAAAGCTCTGTAATGTACTGCATATCATGAATGTGCTTGCAACTATAATTATTGAGCAAACAATTTTGTTCATAATATGCATCAGCTTTTGCAAGGGAGAATAAAGTCACTTGAAAATATGTTTAATGATATCGTGGTGTATGACATTTATTGCAGGGTCTTTGCTCTCAGAAGTGTCATTTGCTGCCAGAACACATCTATGCATCCTGGTTATGTGTTGGTCATACAAACTCTCTTCCCCAAAAAATATCTGAAAAGAAATAGTTTTCTCGTCAGTCTTGCTAAAGTGAAGAACTGTTAGCACATACACTAAGTTTATACAACCAATGAAAAAAGTTTGATTTTTTGGGAAAGATCTAACTCTAATGTCATCATTTAAACCAAAGTAAGTCTTTCTGTGCCGTTATTTCTCAGTGCATACCTAACCATTGTTTGTCCTCCACCTTTTCTATCATACGAATCAAATCCTCCACTGTGGGAAGGTCACAAAGAAATCAATAGATATCTGAAAATTGATAGTATTCTTGAACAGAAATATATTGCTCCAAAAATTTACATAAATCAAAAATTATACTGAATATCTGAATTCTCCTCAGAGGGTTTTTTGATTACTACCCTATAGCATTCTATGGGTCATATATGTCAGTGGTAGCTGCATAGTATTATGAAATTAGAGTGATGTAAGGATTAGTATAAAATAGAATTGAACTGAAGCAGAAAACAAAGTTTTCCAGGAGGGACAGGCTGTAATTAACTTGGGCTTGCAAAAATATTCTGTCATCAGTAAAGAATAAGCCTGAATTAGAAACACAATCTAATTTTAAAAAGTCAGCAAAAACTGAACTTCTTGTAGCAATGCATTTTCTTTATTCTATATCACTTGTGCAATGCTCTAAGGACTGGCTGTTTGAATATAAAATCATGTGCATAAACACCAGGAGATTGTTTTTCTCTTTTAAATTGTCTGGTTTGGTTGCAAAATAATGAGTTTGGTTGGATTATACTTGTAATTCACTCGACTGCAGAAGGATGCTTCTTCTCTTGTTTTAAGTGCTCTGAGACTAGTATTAACACCTATTGAGTGAATTTAACTGTAGTGTGTTCTGTATCTTGAAATACAAAGTTTCCGAGGTGACCCTTGATCTTTATAACTTCTGATCTTTATCATGTTGGATAGAAACTCTTACTGATACATTTGAACCTCCCAAGGACATACACTTATAATCTGTCAAAAATCTCAGGCTTTCATCTAGAAAAATCCCATCTCCAAGTGATATTTAAGTAGCTAGCAGCTAGAGGTTTCCCTCTCATAAGCAAGCATTCATCACCCAAAGGTGCAGTTTGTCTTCTGAGAATGATGTAGAAGCAGATATAGCCCACTGGAATGGCCCCTGAATACTGCTATGAAGAAATAGATTGAATATTGCTGTAGAACGGCTAAAATCTAATTGAAAGAGTCTTCACTACCTTTCATTTAAATTCCACTAGGTTCTTCTGTGGATAAAGATGACTGAATTAAAAATTTTTTCCAAATCTAAAGACTTGTCTCAGATATCTCAGATTAGTTCTGTTGGTTAGAGCATAGTGCAAATAACACTGCGGTTGTGGATTTCATCCCCAGATGTGCCATTCACTTATGAGTTGGACTTGATGATCCTTGTGGATCTCTTCCAACTCAGAATATTCTGTGATCTTTTCATCAGGTGCTTCCCTGGCATTTTTACTGTCCAGCAGATAAATGGATGTATGTGTGAAAATATGTGCACGCAAAAGAGAAAAACCAAGCTGCAAATCTCAGCTCAGAAACAGCCTGCAGAGGAATCACCAAGTTATCCTGATTATTCACAATAGCATTGCCCCCAAGAAGGACCCTGAAAGAACCTTTGAAGGGTTCGGAGAAATGAGGTTTGTTACCTTTGGCAAGGAAATGGCCTCTTATTGCTTGAAACTTTATGTTTTTGAAGAAAATAGAACTGTGTACATTTTCGTTGACAGAGTAGCATCAGTAACTTCCTCCACCAGGAATAACCTTCAAGACTTCAAGTTTCCAACCAGCTACTAAGATCACAGACGGAAACAGTTCTGTGTAGGGTTTTCCACTCCAGTTTCATGCCCTGGACGTGGGTGTCTGCTGTGTGCTGAAGACACACTGATCTGCTGTACATTTCTGGTCGAAACATGGTTCTAATTGAATGTTAGTCTTGATGATTCATTACCTTGCAATTGTTTGTGTAATAAATTTACTAAACCTTCATTCAAGCAACGTTGAAAAGAGAGCACAGAACTCTTCAAACAGTACCACAGATATGTATTTTCTTTAGACCTAGGCACAGCAATGATGCTTTTTGTTCGTCTTTAATGGAGTTTGGTATTAATCCCTGTATGTAATTATGACAGTAATATCCTGTAACGATATGCCTGTAACAACTAGCAACAATTACTACTCCTCTTACTACTACCAGTACTACTACTACTACTACTACTACTGCTACTACTTCTATTTCAAAAAACCCTCTTTCAGTATTTCCTTTTGTGGTGATTATTTGAATGAATATTAAGATAGATGAATGAGGTCTTGTTTACTTGGAAGGATTAAAAATTATTTAAATCCAAGATGAACTCCTCTGACAGCCAACTACGGTAGAACAGGCTTCCCTGGACATCCACTAATCCCAGATGTCTGAGGTACCTATTTAAGCATAAGATGAATCACCCTTTTCTGGTATTTTATTTATTTATTTCCTTTTCTTTCTCAGGTGAGCTGATAAAATACCTAATTTTAAGAGATCTAATCCCTGTATCAGAACTGAGACAAAGTATGAGGCACCTAAATTCCCCAGGTACTGATTTGAGGCAGCCCAGTGCAGGTCGATCTGTCTGGCCAAGTCAGTGGAAAAAACCGACAAGAATAGACTGAGATGTGTGTGCTGAAAATGAGGAATTCCACACACCCCTTGGGTAGTACTTGAAATCCTTATGGCTGGACTTGAAATGTGGTGTCACTGTCCTCTGTCAGCATGATTCCTGTCATTCAGCTGGAAAGTGAAATGCAATTTATAGAAGATCCCATGATTCAGAACAGATGCAATACTCAGTAGAAGATGAGTCTAAAGGGCTGATTTCAGTTCAAGATATTTATCAAAAGAATTTATTTCCAAACACATTTTCAATTCCAAACAATTTTCAATTTCCAACACAATTTCAATTTCTGTTTTGTGAAAACAACTAAATAATGAAATATAAGTAAGTAATGAAATATAAGTAAATAATGAAACTTTCAAATGAAAGCAACTCCAGTTAGAAGAAAATTTCATTTTTTAGCCCCTCTCATTTCTTCAATGTATCTATTCTGGGCTAATCTAAGCATTTCTCCAAAGTCTGGAAGATTCATAAGATTTACAGTCATATTTTTGAAGAAAAGTTTTTTTGTCATAATCCATACTCTTTGATATAAAGTGCTATCAACCTATCTGTCTTCTAGTAGTCACTCAGTCTTAGACCAAAGCACAGTATTTATTTGAATTATGATTCTGTAGCTCCAGAATATATGATGACGTACAAAGCACATGGTTAGAAAGGAAACTCTGGAAGCTACACTCTGCATTACATTTGCTATCCTCACTTAATTCTGTAAACTTTTCAATTATCCTTAAAAACTTGTGGAAAGATTGTTTCAAGGACAGTCCTACTTTTGTTCTTAGAAAGCAATGTCTAGAGTCCAGTCGTAATGATTTTGAATGCTAGCTTGGTACAAAGCTTATGAATTCTCACAGGTTATTGAGTATTTGAGGAAGCTGATCCAGGCCCAAATTGGAAACACATTATGTAACTGCATCTGGCAAGAGAAGAAATTAGATTTATTGATTAGGTTTTTTATCAAATAATACTTCACACGGAAGTGTGAAGCTCTCTATAGGACATGCCTGATTGCAATCACGGACAATTAACAAAGGAATAAAGTGGTTAAGCACATTAGAGCATTTACAGGATATACTGAGCAGTGTTAAAATAAAGGATGCCATAAATTGTGTGCTGCAGCACTTTTCAAACAGCCAGTCACCTCTGCTGTGAACCTTACTGCATTTAAATTGTCTGAACTGTGCTGTTATGAGTCTCTTTCTTTAGGAACAAACTCAAGTTTGTAACAGAAGTTATTGGAATGCTCAACATTTTTTAAGATGCTTTCCATTGCCTCAGCTTAGACAACCAACATTCTGCCTAACCATAAAATGCTCAAAATCCTGCATATTTGTCTAATGAGAAGTTTTCAAGCAGCCCTTATGTGCTGACATTTGCTTATCCATTAACATAAAGTGAGAACAAACCCTGGCTAATTACTGTTAAATTGTTTCAATCCCATTTTACTGAATTTTGCTGAAAAAGTAATTTAGAAGTACCCCATCCCACTGGTCAGGTGTTAGTCACCTTATTGGATTGCATATATTCTTATTCCAAATGACGGGTGGAAATTTTTGTTTTCTTAGGCAATATAATTCCATTACTGCATTTCAGTATGAAAGATCTCAGCAATACTCTAAAACTGTTATCATATTTTAAAAAAATATTAAAAATGGCTCTTTATATAAACACCTACAAGTAGGAGAACTACACCGTTTGTATTCAGTAACAAAAGGCCAGCTGGCAATAATCTCCCTCTGCTGCAGCTCGGGTGAGGCCAGAGCCTATGAGTAGTTCTAACTGTACTTCAGTCAATTCAGAGCTTAACAGTAATAAATCTGTTGTATCAGAGATGTCAGATTCTTGGAGGACTTCACTGGTGCCATCACAGTTAGGAAAAAATGATCTTGAGTATGGCTGGCCACACAACAGTCACACCTCCCCTGCAGGTTCAGCTTGGCTTCATCCCGTTGAATGGCTTGCAATACACGAGCTTTCATAAGCTGTGATTTCATGGATATATTTTGTTCTCAGGTGCCTTGGAGTACATGCCACAATATTCACTTGGTGCCACTGTGCTGTATTAGACCTTGTAAGATCTACCTGGTGCGTTGTCCAGCTGTGCCAAGAAAGAGGAAAACTTTCCAGCCTTATAATGCTTTCCTCTTGTCTTGGGGTGACTCTATCATGTGTATCCCCTATCATGCTCTATGCCCAAAAAGTAATATTGTGCCGGTTTGGCCAAAATCTAGTAATACAGCCCCTGAGAGAAAACCAGGTTGCAACCACCCTTCTCCCCCACAGGGTTCGGGGAAAAAGAAATTTTTTCCTCGAAGGAAAGTGAAAGAGATAAAAACTATTTATTTTAACAAACACACAGGAAAAGGATAATGAATCTAAATAATGAATTAAAACCCCCGCTATAGAGAGTGCTGTATTTGTTTCCTGGTATAGGACGAGGCACTGCATTGACACGACATGGAAAATTAGGCTGTCCTGACAGATTTCGGCCAAGAATCGTCCCAGCGAGGTTCAATGGAAGGATGACATAGAGCATGATAGGGGATACACATGATAGAGTCACTCCAAGACACCTCTCAATGAGGTTTTGGGTTAAATACTGTAGCTAGCACTTCAAAACCTCACTTTTTACTGCCTCTAGATTTCACTGTGCATGTTGCAAGATTTACACAGTTTAACACCACTTATAAGTAACTGGATTCTTCCTATTTTTAGAAGACTTAAAAAAATAATAATAGAAAATTAAAAATAAATATATTTTTATATAATGATATAATAATTATATTTATAGAAATATGTAGATAAAGTAACAACAGCAACAAAACAACAGTTATTCCTATTATTCCTATTATTATTCTTATTTTCTTCAAGAAGTTATGTCTGACATCTGTATTTTAAAACCCAGAGTACTGCATTAGGAAATTGTGCAGTCTTGTTCATTCAGTGGATGAAGGCTTAGGAAACACCACAGCTGCTAAACTAAACAATAAAGACAATGTAAAAGAAATGCAGATAAATATTTAAATCTAATTAAAACTATCAGTTGGAATTATACAGATGCATTAGTGTAAATCTAGAACAATCCTGTGTATGCATTGGTAGAGGTAGAATGCAGAATTGCAGCAGTTTCCATGAAAGCTTCTATTCTACTACTGATCTTTACATTTATAAGAAAAAAATATTATGATTGTACGCTCTTGACTGAGTACCAAAACTAAAATTGTTGAAATGAGGTATGGAATTTCATTTTGGAGCCAAAAGATTAAACACGGTTACTTATCAGTTGCCCAGCAGCTTATTTAGTTTGTCACTCATCTGCACTGAACTCAGTAGTCCAAAATCAATATATTGCAGCTGCAGAATAAATAAAATATATGTCCTTGGGAGAGGAAAGCATGTGGTGTGTAAAATGATAGGTATGATGATCAAAGTGAAAATGAACAATAGATTTTTATTTTCTTCTTTCCCATACTGTTTCTAATAAAGAGGATTTAGCACTGTAAATTGGAAAGTGTTTGCCCCTGCATATGTCCATTCTTCATCTGTCTTGCTGCACCTGTGAATAAGAAAAATAGATGATCGAAACTCCTGGGTTTTTTAAGAATATTGTTCTTAATTCTGTCCAAATAGGGATATTGTGCATATACTTCCACACAAATTTTATTACTCCTCTATATACACATATACACACGCAGGCATATGCCCACAGAGACATATCCCCTATGTACATTGAGAATGAAGGAAAAAAATTATAGGTATAAATCAAATTTTTGCATGCTTATTTGACTGATAAAAATACCACTTGTTTATAGATGAAATAAAAGTTTAATTAAGTGAAAGTATGCAAAGAAGTACTCATATTTTAAATGCTTTATGAAGATTATCTAATTAATCCCTACAACTTCTCCAAGACCCTTTGCAGTATTTCTAAATTAAGATGCTATTTGCTCCCATTTCTGACTAATTAATGTGGATGCAAAAGACGAACAGACCAGTCCCTCTGGTCACAGCACATCTACCTGCCACAGCTCATTTTTTCTGCCATCTATCAACATTCTTTCTTTATAGATATGAGGTGGTTTTAAATCCACATGACTTTGGGTCTTTTTATGAAAGATATTTAGATAAACAAAGATGCAGATAAGTGAGACTTCAAAAAGATGTTTTCTGATTTCAGAACCTGCTTTAGAAATACATAAAAATGCTATGTGAGACAATCCTCTCTTCCAAAGAGCTCTAAGTATCAGCTGACAAAATCTAATTACCTCCTGTTTTTGACAATTTGATGTATTTTTCCCTGTTGCTTGTTCCTGTCACATATTTACAAAGCCATATCTTCTTTCTCTCCCCTCCCTTTGCCAATGCAAGTTCATCTGGTTACCTGTCTGCGCTTCTGCTTTCTGTGCCGGCCTGCAACATTCGAACACTCAAGTGACCGCTATGATGTCAGATCAATTTAATTTTTGCAAAGCTTCATGACGATGCTCTCTCCTGTACAATTAACTGTAAACCTTTCTTTTGCCCTCTGCAGTAAAGTTTAATAAAGAATCATTGCAACCATTTAGCAACACAGGCTACTGAAAAAATAACGGAAAGCAATGCTGGATATTGTCCACATACAAATTATTGGTCAAAAGGAGAGTAGTTGAAAAAAGCCAATGAAAAAGCTGTATGAAAAACTGAGCCTGTATCTGCATTGACTTTTACAGCTGATCAGGTCACCCAGATCCATCATTTTGCAACTTCACAATATCCTACACTATGACTGCATGACACATCTTATTTCTTTGGTGTAACTTTGAAGCACAGGCATCCTAGGGAACTGCCTATGGAGCTGGCAGTTACTCCACTGGTTGAAAAATTGTTCTACTTTAATTCCCAGGCATAAAAAAAACAACCCACAAACCCTGAAAGAAGACCAGACCAAGGGACAGATCAACAAGTGAATCAAACTTAAAAGCAAGAATAAACAAGCATACTAAAGTTCTCCATGCTAGATTGACTCAGGAAGACAGAATTTTGTAGAAGAAAGGAGGCTAAAACCCCAAATCATGTTAAAGATAAAATCCTGGAGCTCCACCCTGCTTTTGCTCCCACCATAATTTTCCAGCTTGCCCCTGCTCCTCTGCCATAGATGTCTCTCCACTGGAGTGGTTTCTCTGCAGCTCACATCACAGAGATGTCTCCTTCAAGGAGGTTGCAGAGAGGCTGTCACACAAAAATTACTGTAGTTTCAGGCTTCATTAACCTTTTCTGGATTTAGTACTGATGGTCTGGTAGGCACTCTGCTTACTAAACCACTTCATTTATTGCATGCTGTACCAGCTAACACAATGAAATATGTCACCAGGCACTTCTTTCAGGAAAGTTCAACCTAGGATAGAAGAATGAATAAGAGGTGGAAGAGATGCAAGTGGTTCAGACAAACTTATGAAAATATTTTATGTAGATTTTGTTTCCTGAAACTAGGGTGTCAATGGTTTTACAGCATCTTTCTCTTTCTTTCTACTCTTCTACTTTCCTTCTACTCTTGAAAGATGGTAGCGTATGAACCATCAGACGAGACCTTTGGCGTATGATATTAAAAATATATAAAGAAAAGCAGCTCCTCCAGGAACAAATATATTTGGAGTAACCCCAGAGCTTGTCCACCTCTCACCATCAGTTAGAGGAACTGGACTGTCTAGCCACACAGATCCATCTTGCTCTTGTTACTTGCAGGAACCTCAGCCTCACTATATTGTTCAGGCCCATTCTTTCCCTCTAGTCTGCTGGAAGAGTTTTTCCAAGCTGTCAGAAGCAAAAAAAAAACCACAAAACCCAAAACCCAAAAAACCAAGCTTTGTTTTAATGTTTAATTAACAAGGGACTGAGAATCAGGCCTCAGCACTTCCAGTCTGGGTGGGTGACCTGCCCAGTCACAGCCAGTGGTCGCTGGAATGCAGAGATGCTCCGTCTGGATGTATCACATAATAAGGCAGCCTCAGCCAGCTATTGAAAGTGCAGCCAAACACATGCTCATGTCAAAAATAGAAATTTGTCTGAGTAGAGTGTTGGCACTGCTTTGACAGGTATACGATTTATAAACTATTCCTCGAGGGGAAAAGGAAGGCAAATTGTTTAAACAAAAGTGTCGGTACTTTCATCACCCTCTTTCCTGGGCAGTGTTTTCTGACCCGTGGCTGCATTCCAGCACTCTCTGATACCAAAGCGCTTCTGAGAAGCTTCTGTCTCTGAACAAAATCGGGGGCTGTGTTTCTGGAAGTTAAATTATAACCATAACTTTGAAGAGAACTGAACCCCCCTGGGCTGATAAAACAATATGCTGTAATAAAAAGAGAAAGACACAGCTACATTTTGGCTTGAGTTTCCCGAACTTGGTGCAGTTGCCTGCTTTCAGCAGAGGCTGTGTATCACCGCTCTTGGTGGCCACCAGCAGCTCAAGTGCTGTCCCAAGGAGGAGGAAAAGGAGGTTTGACCTTGCCTGCTCTTCACACATTATCCCCTGCCTACCTGCAGGTGCTGGTCTGACCCAGCGGGGTGGCACCTGCACCCAGGAATTACTTGATACTGGCAACAGCCACCTGAATCTTCACTATTCAGGCACATGCTTCTGCAAAGGGCCAGGAGCTGCATTCCTCTTTGCTGAAGATTGCTTAGCCTTATTTTTCACTTGAGGATCTTCACACAGAGAAGCTGAGCTTCAGTGACCATAAGCACTTCCTTCAACCATAGTGGAAGAGATCTGGGGGCTAGAAGGATCATCCATCTCCAAAGAAAGCAGTCAGACTTGTCTCAGCAGCGCTTGGAAGCCAGGCAGCACCTCATGGCCTCTGGCTAAATTCCCATTTGGCCTTGGGGTTCTCAGTTTTGGATCCCATTGAGTAAATTATTTTTTTGTATTTTCTTCTTTCACACCTTGTTGGTGTTTTCCCAGCACCACATGTCAATGGCTTGGCAGTGAGAGAAGGGAGGGACCTGGGTGTTCGCTGAGGGAGGGACCTGGGTGTTTGCTGAGCACCGTGCTGCCTCCCAAAGTCTGCTCCTCGGAGAGAGTGCACAGGTACACAGCCGTGGCTGATAGGCACAGCCAAGCCCAGAGTGTTCTTGTGAATGACTTGGCCTCTGCTAAGAATGTGAAAATGGGGCTTCCCTGCAGAAGTGGAGTTAACCTGAATCAGCCTGTTTTTCACATTTCTACAGTCAGTTGGAACATAAAAAATCTGCAGTGGTGCTTTGGGACACTCTTTCCCAAGGCAAAATGGATGCCTCGGAGATAATAAACATTATGCTTCATTACCCAAGCAAACACATCTAAACGGCAGCACATTGTAAAACATTGACTTCTATTGTCAAGGTTGCCTACTGTAATTCCAATTGCCATCAAAGAGCTTTTGACATTTTATCTCAGTCAATGGAGACAAACATTTTGTGCCAATTAACTCAATTAAAATGTGGTGCATTACAATAACAATTAACAGCTCCAGTCTCTGCAAAATCCTGTTTACAAAAGCATTTTTTGCTAATCTGTGACTATTCTGAGGCTTGAAGCTTGTCACCTTGTGCTGCACTGCCCTCTTTGGCCTCTTTCACAGTGAAAAGTTAGCTTGTTTTACGAAAACATAATCAACTTGGTGTGCCCCCTGCTTCAAACATGCAGCTGGAGACATCCACAGAAGATTAAGGGATATAGGTCACAATTTTCCAAAACACAGAAGAGATTTAGGAGTCTTTCATCAAGACTAAGACATCTAGATAACTTAGCTGCATTGGCAAATCATATCCTTACTCAGAGAACTCCATTTAACCTCAATGGCATTTGAGCCTCTTGGTCCCCCAGCTACGTGAAAAGCCTCCGGTCACGTTTAACGGTATGTCACGTGTCTGTCACCTCTGACTGCAGGATTATTCATGACAAGCAACATGACATAAAGCAAAACTAACTTAATCCACCCTTGGATGGGTTTCACACAGGAGAAGAATACTTAATGTGTCCTAGCCCTGCCAGAATTTTATAAATTACATAAACCAAATACAAGGACTTTGACTTAAGGGCAAAATCCTTACTAATCTATAACTTCATTGACTATGATGTGAGCCTTGATTAAGAAAGAGCTGTGATTTAGAGAATGTGTGGCTACATCTGATTTTAATGGGGTAGATGGTCATATTCATAAAACCTAACCAGTCACTATCAAACATTAACATTTGATTCTGCTGCCTGTTCTGAAGGGATGCACCATAAGGTTATGCTGATGACTGCTCAACTTCCATGGTCAGAGTATACTGAAGGGGCCTACTACTTTAAAAGTATTTTAATCTGTAATCCATATGATTTTGATTGAAAGTCCTGTGTGTGATTCATGAACGCAATCCACCACTAGCAAGACATAATTTTATTTACATGTGGAAAGTAAAACACCCCAAGAAAACCTCTGAAAAATCAAAATGTGATAAAACCAGTAGGGAGAGATGTGAGTTGCCAAGAAGTCGGATCAAATTAATATAAAAGATGCTTAAGTCTTCCACTCAGTTTAAATACACATTTTTAAACTATAGGCTAGTTAACACATTTATATACATATATGTATATAATCAACAGCAGGAAATTGCAAATTACAGCTGAATAGGAGGTAGCTGATTGGGACAAAATGCTAAAAAGCAAGAGACTTAAAAGTGTCCATTGGCCTTTTTCTTAGCAGTTTAGTTACACATTCAAACAGGCACAGTTCCAAAAGATCTGAAGTATAATTCAGACATATTTAATTCAGCTGAATTCACCTTTAAATAACTCTATTTATTTGCATCTTCTAAATTATTACCATTTATATAATTTGCAGTATAGGTTCCTCCATACCATCTCACCTATACATAGGGCAGTTCCTTTAAGAGGAAAACAAACAAACAAACAAACAAAAACTCCATAAAACCTTATTTGTATTTTCACTTGCCATTTCCTCTGAGCACTTCCCACCATACTGCTGTGTCAAATCCTCTATAGTTACCACAGTATTGCCACATTATTTTCTACATCCTGTGTAGATGCAAGGGGAAATAATTCACGTTGGCTGCAGCCACAGGCTCACATGTGCTTAGCATTAATGTAAAATCAAGGACACATAAAATCATTTATAATATTAAACTTGGCTGTAACATACAGCCAGTTTCCAATGTTAATATCCACTACATGTGCCTAACACATTGAATTAAAAAATATGTGTATATATAAACAATGTGGAAGATGTATCTGAGCATATATTTGGAAATATACATGCTGACAGAGATTTATACACGTGCATATATATGAAAATATACCTGCACAAGTACAAAGTGAGGTTATAGAATTTTACTAAAAACTTCCTAACTGGCTGTATTGTCAGTCATTTTGCCGAACTCTGCTATTATAGAAGAAAACCCAAAAGACAGTAGGGTTTAAGGGAGGAAGGTTGGAAAGGTAGTTAAGGCCAGTTCTGAATGAAGGAATGCCTCAGGGTATGAGATTCATTTGTCTTTGTACTAATGGGTTTATGGCTTTCTTTTTAAACAGCCAGCTGGGGCCGGGGAAGGGGTGGGGAGGTGAGGAGGAATCGTTAATCCCGGTTCCTGCCCTCCCCATCTGCCGTGAGCCAGCGCGGGGCTGGGGATGAAGGGCCGCTGCCAGCCCCACTGCCTGCTCCTCCGCCTGTCCGCTTCCCGTCCTCTGCTGCCTGCACGCCTCTGCCTGTCCCCTCTGCCTCCCCTGACAGCTCCCCTTCCTGCCCGGCTGCCCCCGCTGCCCGTCCATGCTGCCGCTGCCTGTCCCCGCCGCCTGCCCCCGCCGCCTGCCCACACACTGGACGATCCCGGCACCGAGCCACCGGCCGTGGGAAGGTCACAGGTCAGAGCCGCTCAGGAGACAAGATGACACAAGATGACATGTGCAGAAGAGCATCTATCTGGTGATTTGTGACCAAGGGGGGAATATGTGCAACGCTAATGTCTGCCAGGTCATGGGCGACAAAGCGACACAGCATATCCTGCTCAGCAGGGCCCCAGTGAGTTACCCTGGATTTGTGCTGGAGCGTTATCTCCAGATTTTTACATTTTCCTTCCCTACATTCACACAGGGCTAAACTCACCCCATTCCAAGCATTGCTTTGCCTATGTAGGCTGTAAGCATGCTGTTTTGCTAATCTGCATGAAAGTGCCTGGATATGTAAGGGAAACAGCAAGATATCTTATCTTTGAAGGGATCTTGAGGCCTTTTGAGTTTACTGTTGTTGCAGTCATTATTGTTTAGCATATCCTTGAAGGTTTGGTCTGAGGGACAGCTGGTGGGAATGCAATTTAGCTCGTTAAAATGCAGCAATTATTTGAATATACACCAAGCAGGAAAGCAGAGGCAGAGTGAATTTCCCCTGTTAAAGTGTTACAATATGGGTCTTCTTGGGGGAAGGAAAAAAAAAAAAAGAGAAACGAGAAGAGCAATATAATCTGCAGAAAGAGCATCACAAAAATAAATTCAAGTACTTTCAGGCCTGGAAGCAAATTTTTGTGTTGCTGTCTACAGTTGTTCAGCTACAGCTTAAATCTAGTTTATTCTTAGAAGTTTTGTGTGAGCGAGTGAAGTGAAAGAGAAGCACACAAACAACCAACCCCCAGTTTGTCAGGGGTGACTGGCGAAATCTCTGGTGTAAACATGGATGCTTCTGTAATGTGCTTATTTACTTGGGAAGGTCTCTTGCTGTATTAACCTGATGCTTACCAGCATGGTGTGTCAGTGCTACGTACTTGCAAACACTATTGCCATAGGAGCAAATCACATCCAGCACAGATGGAGCCTTGGAGTGACCTTTGTAGTTCAGAATTAGAAACAAGGATGCCACAAGCAGCAGCAGTATCACAGTGGATGAGTACAGAGCACGGTGCAAGGCAGTTACAGTCCAGTGGTTTCTAATCCCAAAGTCACACTCCACTGGCTATGCTCAGTACAACTGCCCCATCAAAAATTTTGGCTATGAGTTGTGCAGGGCTGTGAGAGGTGCAGACTTCTGCACCTCTGCTTGTGGTCCTGGGGCTGCAGAAACAAGCCAAGACCATGGCTGTGGTCTATTGAGTGTATTGGCTGGAGGAAGATGCAACTGTCAGCAGAACATCCGCAGGCGGGGAGAGCAGGCAGGGGAGGGTGAGCACCAGGGAAGCGTGAAACGCTGCTGTTTTTCTGAACCGAGACCTATAGGCACAGTAGACGACATGGTGCTTGGCCTTGCACAATCACACTCAAAGGATATGGAAATTATGTCTTTCCTGAATGCAATCTATCCGCTCTGGTGGGATTAGAAAATGTGTGGAAGGGCTGCCTTGGCGCAAAAAGGCTAATACATCCTACTGGTGCCTGGTGGAGCCTGTGCGGTGCCCTTGAGTGCTTGACAGATCAGATGCAATCCCTACCCAAACCCTTCCTGAAGGCCAGTAGCTCTGCTGAATTCCTTTCCCTGGCCAGGAGCCAAATGCCACAATTTGGTTAAAAGTATCAAGCAAGACCTCCTATGGGGTGGTTACTGAAACCCAGAAATATCACTGTTATGGAGAGGGCTAGCTGTTACCAGATCAGCAACACATATCTGCTAACACTGCACATTTCTTTGCATCAGGCATCATTGACATTTTATCCACTGGTTTGTAATAACTCTTTCAATGCCATGGGCCTGCCACAATTGTTCCACTAGCATCTCCCCTCAAAAAATCAGGTGCAAGAGCAGATGCTAACATGCTAGAGCCAGTGATCCGCTTCTAGAGCTCGTGGCATTTCTTGCCTGTAAAAGTGTAGCAATCTGCCGCTTTCCAATAGCATTCCAGTTAAATTACATCCCAAGCGGCTTGCCACGAAGGGGTTAACACTGTAGCAGCCTTGCTTGGTGGATCAAATTCTTGCAAGAGCAAGGCTCTCCTTGCTTTGTTCTTTAGTGGGATGCATTCAGCAAGAGCAGCCTTAACACTGGGATTTGTTGACCTCCTTCCACCAGCACCCTCGCTCTTCTCCCTGAATTCAAGGCAGCACAGCTTCAGCAGGGCTCCCTGTTTGCATATCGGAACAATCTTACCCTTTCACGTTGTCCCAGCAGCAGCTTCACACCAGTAGACTCTGCCCCTGTGGGGCCCCAGGTCAGGGACAGCAGCAGCCACCGCCACTTCTGTGCTGTCAGGCGGGACAGGAGGAATGTGCCTGGCCTTGTCACAGGGGAGGGAAGCCTGTGCTCCGCAAGAAATCTGAACAGATGCCACTTAGCTGGCTCAGAAACGGCTCTTCAGTTGCTAGCTATTGCCCAAGCAGCCTGTCCAAGTATCCAGTGCTCATCCCAAATCCCTTGCATACCAACAGCTTTGGCTTTTGTGATCTTGTACACACTATTGGCATCTTTATTTAAAACCCCATTCAAATGTTATGTGAAAATGGTCCAAATCATTCTCTGGCACTGGGTCCTGCAGGCAGGGGATAGCCTGCAGCTGTGCCACAGAGCCCTGCCAGCCCCAGCCCTAGAGGATCACATCCAGCTCCCCACCAAGACTGCTCTCTCTCATCCTCTCTGGCTTCTTGATATTTCTTTGCTATTAAAACCACAAGAAGAGAGTCCTGAGTTTACAGCCGTCATAAGTTTTCTAATGCTTATCGCTTGGAACAAATTGCCTTCAGCTGGAAACCTCCTTGTCTCGTGGCATGTCCTTAAAAATGTAGGAGTTAATGACATCCTATCCCTGAGAGTGTTCAAGGCCAGGTTGGATGGGGCTTTGAGCAAGAAGGTCTAGTGGAAGGTATCCCTGCTCATGGCAGCATGCTGGAACTAGATGAACCTTAAGCTTCCTTCCAATCCAAACCATTCCATGATTCTATGATTCTATGATATCTTTGCACCTATGTCAGACATAAGATGCTCTCTGTGGAGAAGCTGTTGGTAAGCTGAACCATAGCTCGGAGTGGAAGGTGCATGGGATATACCCCAAACTTCAAGGGTGTCAGTACGTGGCAGGGGTCCTGGAGAGGCTTCTTGGCTACCCAGCCCTGCTCTGCCAGTGTGATCACCCACAGAGCATGGAAGTTAATACTCTCAACAGCAAATGCTTTCAAAACTTAAAATATTTGCAGGTATACATCTGGCCAAATACCTGAGAAACTGCAGTGGAGGGTGGTTAAGGACTTTAAAGCGCATGGAAGTTTGCAAAATTGGGGACTTTTTGGGAGCCCTCTTTGAGAAAACAGACTGCCAGGTAATTTTTATATATATGGCCCCTGAGTAACAGAATGTGCCTCAACCCCCAGGACAAAAGGCACTGAAAATAGCCCTTACAATGGCCCACACTCTCCCAGGTAAGCAACTCGGGTTGTCCTCAGAGAAACAGAAGAAAGCAAGTGAACCACCATAACCTCACAGAACCATGCAAACACAGCAGGGCTGTGACAGGGGAGAGGACAGTCCCATTCCTCCCGTGCATTGCCTGCTGCTCACCTACACTACATCAGGAGTGTATGTCCTCTTTCAGACCTGCTCAGGCCTCAAGAACCTGTTGAAGTTCCCTGGTATCAAACCCCAAAGTGTTTCAAACTGCTGGCTTTGCTTTCAGTCAGGCAGGGGTCAAAGTGGGAGGTTGGCAGCACTTTGGCTCTGTCCTGAAACAAGCCCTGAAGACAACATTTTAGGAACCCTGAGGCACTGGTTTCAGTCAGATATCTAGGCAAAGCCCATTTGAAAGAAACGGGGCAATAAATTTGTATCATCAACATTTCTTTGAGTCTCCAAACCCATTTCCTTTTGCATCCTTCCTATTAGCAGTCATTTGCTGTGAGCATTCTTGTGAGTTTTCAGTAAAAAAAGACTTATGGATTGGTCAGATTTAAGCAAACATTTGTGTTTTAACTTGATGTGCATTCTGAACTCAAATTAAAATTGTTTGTCTCACACAAGCCTGACAGAAGTTCATAGTGGCCAAGAGTCCATGACCAGCCAGAACCTATTCCCAGCAGCAGCAACCAATGGCATATGAAGAAGCAGAAGGTTATGAGGAACCAGCTGCAGAATTATCTGACGAATAATTCATGGCCCTGAGCAAGTTTAATGACACATGTCTCATCCATGTTTAAATTCAAGTCTGAATAAAGCTAAAGCATTGCAGCTGGGTACATGTGGAAAACAATTCTTTTTTAACAGGAAATTCCAAGATTTCAAGCTAAAATCTAAACATTTTCACAGCTTTCAGGAGAAAGACATTGGTTGTTAGACTGGCTCCCTAAATCACTGTCTTTGCTACTCAGAGGTGCATTTTTCAACGAAAACTCTCTTAAGGAGGTAAAAAGAAGGAGTTCCTATGTTTCAGCAAATTCAGGATCTTTCTTTAGACTCCCAGAATGATCTAGACACAATAATGTAAATATCTATTTTTTCACAGCTTCCTGTAACAAGCAGCCCAAGGCTTCCCTCAGGCCCATTAGCTGAATATACCTTGTAGTCTCGGGGATGATCAATTCTGCCCCCCAGAAGTATGAGGCAGAAACCTGAAGGGGTTAGACACCACATCAAATCTTTGTTTTCTTTGCATTAGAGCTTTGACTTTGTTGGGTCTGCAGCATTTTTACCCCCTTTTTCATCAATTGTGTCTGATGAATTTAAGATTCGCTATCATGCAGACTACAGATTTAGAACAAATAGCCCTTTCATTTAGTTAATACCAGCAGCATAGCTATAAAGCTGTAATAGTTTACGGCTTTCAGGACATAACCTGCAACCACAGACAATACAAATTATATTACACTGTGTTTTATTGCTCTTTGAGGCCCACTAAGAGGCTCAGTGCTGTTTCATAGTCCAGAGTAGCAGTGGTTCTTTATTCTTTTTAACACACAGCTGAAAAATACTCTAATTCTGTTACAAAATTGTGTCTTTGCTTTTTTTTGCAAATCTGCCCTCAAAACTGCATGTAGTCACCTCACTGTAGGCTGCAAACAGCACTCTCCATGCAATTAAAAGGGAGCATAAATGCGCAGGGAAAATGTCGCCTTCCACAGCATTATCTGCACAAAGAGGGTCTCCATTTTGATAAAGAAACAACAACAAACCACACTATGATAATCGTTTGCAAAGACATGACATCTGAGAAGACAAAAGCCTCAGGAATTGCAATTTCTTCCTAAAATGCCCCTTGTATTTTCAGGTCGTGTGTTTAGATGCTGGAAGAATCATAAAGGCTGCTGGCGAAGCGTCTTAGCCCTGCCCCTTCCTCCCTGGGCCTAAGGCTGGGCGCGGAGGGAAGCAGAAAGGAGTCGCCATGTTTTCTTTAAATGGAGAGTCTAAATAAAAAATGAAGGCAATAGAGCTTCAGGAATTGCAAAGGACCAGAGGGAGTGGGCGAGCATAAGCCAGCCCTGCCTTTTAAAACGTGAAGAGGCCATGTACTTGTTTCTGCTGCACCTGCTGCCCGTGCAGCACTGTGCTATGGCAGAGGCCGGCAGTCCAATCTGCATATCAAATAGCTGATTTGTAGATGAGGTCATTCATTTTGTGGCTGTATGTTTGCTGTGGTGGGGATGGGCTGTTGCCTAGCAGTGGGCCACAAAGTCCCAGCAGGTTTCTTGAGTCAGCAGCCATCCTCTGCTCCCCTCACCACTCCCCTGCCCTCATTGCCAATTCAAACCCAGTTTTGACCTTAATAAATAAAGCTCCAAAACGTTTGCCTCGTTCCTAAGTTCAAAGCAGGGGTGATGTGCTGTGAATTGACAGCTTCCTTTGATGATGCATTGCTTTGGTGACTTGATAAGCAAAATACAGATCCAGAAACCTTGGTACCACGTGAATGGAGGGATGACGGATAGCGCCTGGTTGCAAAAACACCCTCTGAGAGGCCAGGGCTGCCTTAGTGCCTGGGTAGGCTGCTCAACTGCTAAAACATGGAAGAGGGGATTAAAAGATCAGCACCACATTTATTTAAGTATTTAAACACATCAGAAGTGGTTTTGTAAAATTAAAACTAGTTTTCATGTATGACTCTCAGAGAATCAATTATGCCTTTCCTGTTAATTTTGACAGCCACTTCACATTGGGCAACACTCATTTGAACCACTTTTTAAGAGGTATTTTCTTCTTTCAAAAGCAGCTAAAGCTATTTATTTGTTACATCCAGCACACCAAGCTGGTGGAAACAGAAAAAGAAATCAGTCACCATTTCAAATTAAAAAGAGAAAAAGAAAAAAAAGCAGGGCAAAGAAGATGAAAACACCGGAGTACAAAGCTGCCTTTAGAAATTGCAATACATATATGTTGTCACCAATTGGTATCTGATAAGTTGGCAGAAACTGCAGTTTAAGTGCTTTTATTTCAGGAGTGATCTGCTGACAAAAGACACATGTGCAAACCATGCCATTTAGATGAAGGAGTCATATTCAGTTTTTGCAAAGTACAATTTATTTATTTTTTCCAGATTATAATATTTTCTAGGAAGAAAAGAGTACAAAGACCCCTCAGCCCTAAAACAAAACCAAACATCTCAGCACAAATTGGAGCCTTGATAGCTCAAAGCAAAAGCCTCACAAACATCTATTAGAAGCAGGAAATGTCTAATGGAAAACTTACAAACATCTGATACATGAAAGGGAAGGCACAAAACAGGAAAGCAGAGGCATGAGCAGCTAATTGCTGTAGATTCCTCACAACATTCGCTGAAACACAGCAAGACACATCAGCCAGCTCCTCAGTACAGGGGTATACAACCACCATTAAAGTATTAGTAAGAACATTTGGAAAGCAAGCACTTAAAAAAATGCTAATACTTTGGACAGAATGAAGTTGATTATGCTTGTGACTGAATTTGTAAAGATGCTTTGAAGGTGGCCAGAGGCATCCTGGCATGATGCTTATCATCTAATCCGAGATACAAAAGCTTGCAAAGAGAATAATTTTTAAAAGCATGATTTTTATTCGCACTGAAACCTAGGTGTAAAAGCAAGCTGTATATCTTGCCAGATATTGCATGCATACCCAAACTTGCAGCTGAAACTTGCCTTTAGTTTTGGTAAGGTCTGGTCTGTCTAAGAAAAATATGAAGTTTTGAGCAACGGCAATGCATTCTGTTGGAGCATGGACATGCAGCAAATACACAGCACCTATTCTTGCCCCTTCTAAATGCCTGCTGCTTGTCTGATTTGAATAAAGTTATGCCTGCTACTGTCAGAACTGAATTTGGCTCATGGTCTTCATGCAAATTGCCACTTGCCTGAATGTGTGCACCATATTAAGAATGCAAATATGTTTGGACGAGATGATTGTTCCTTTATTTGCTGCACACCCTAATTCACAAGGAACTGAATCAGAGTAGTTTTGGTGTGTGCAAGAAGGCAGACTCAGACAAAAATACATTAAACTGTTTGCAAATAAGTTAATTATGTCAATAGATCTGATCTTAGCAGTAACCCTCTCTGATGTTATGTATGTGCTTTCTTGAACATAGCTAAAAGGAAAAAAGAACAAAATCATGTTTAAAAAAAATTGCTCATTCTTCAGGACATGAAATGAAGTACCTTTTTCACACATACTGCAAATGAATTGTTATGTCCAGAATTACAGTATTTCCTCTCTCTGATGCTTTGAGCTCTGAAGGCCAGAATGTACCATTTTACCTTTGTCTGAATTTCAACTCAGAGAGGTTCTGTAAAGTTAATCGCTTGTATTTGTCTACTGGAAAGGCATCCAATGTTGAGATGAAGACATCTGGAAATCTAAAAACCAATCCCTCATTTATACGTTTATAATTTGTTCAAATTAATGATAACCATACCCATTAAAAATGTATATCCTATTTCTCATTTGAATTTGTATGATATACTTTTTCATTCCTTCTCACTTCCAGCTGTTATTCTGGAACTTTGCCAACCCCTTCTGTGGTGCACTTCAAAAAAATGTAAAAATTAACATTTGAGAAAAGAGAAATTAAAACCCCCCCACACAGAGTAACATTTTCTAGATTTCAGAAATAAAACCTAACTGCAACTACAAAATTAATTCAGTGAAAATGTATATTTTTATTTCACTTTCAATTTTTCATGCTCATGTTTTTAAAAATATTTTAAATTTTTTAGAAGGAAAAACTCTAAAAATTAATTATACCCAATTTCCTAATGAAAAAAACCAACCAAACAAAAAAAAACCCACAACAAAACAAACCAAACCCAAGGAAAAAAACCAAAATTTTTGGGCCATATTTTCAGACCATGCTATTCTTTCCTGTGGGAAAATTCACACATTCCATACACTGAGATATTAAGTTTGAACTTTTAGTCATTTAATTAGTTCTCAATTCAACAAAGCATTTAAGCATGTTTTCGAAGCACAAAGCACTTAAGCACATTTTTATTCTGTCCCTGAATAGGGGCAGAGTGCTGAATCACACTGGGAGCTCTGAGAGCGGAGGCCGGGGCAGCCTGACAAGGCCACAGAGCTGCAGGGCTCTCGCTGGTTTGTTTCCCCAAGAAGGGGTAAGGTAGTGATTACATCATACCCAGAATTAAAGCCAGGCCTAGTTTGAAAATGCAAAACTTTTTTTGCAATCCTATATAATGTCGCAAATTTATAATGCAAAATTGAAAACATACGTATGCCACATGGAAGGAAAAAAAGACAAAAGAATCCATTGAGGGTTTATATTTGCCCACTTTTGACAAATACAAATTAAATATATTATATAATAATCTGATAAAACCTTATGTTATAACTGTACAGCTAGACGTCCACTGTGTTTTGGATATATGGAACACAAAAATGTAGGTAAATTGACTTGCATACACAACCAGACAGAAAAGTACACAATTTAGGCTTCTAAAATCTTCAGCTGCAAGGTAGCTGAGGGATACATGCCCACGCAAATATACACACACATACACACTGACACATGTACAGAGCTCAGGTGAATCACAACCATGTCTTGGAGAACCAAGTGAAAAAGTGGTGGTATGTACCAAACAGATACAACAAACACATTTTCAGTTAAATTAACAATAAGATTACCTTATCAGTAATATTTTCTATCTTTTACAATTGAAGTTTATACCAAGAAGTCTATTTTTTGAAACAGTGTCTTTTCTTTTTACTTCATCATCACTAGGTGTTGAGACATATTTTAAACTTTACATTATATGCTAAAATAGTAATATTGGCATTTCTGGTTATTTAATATGATATTTGTGTCTACAATAAGCCTGTCTGAAATTTAAACAGTCCACCTTTTGCTTCCAAGACTCCCTGTGATATCAGCAAGGAATGTAGGCTTGACCCATTTCTGGGTAGCCTTTTCAACAAACACCTTTAGCAATGCTAGAGGTAGCAGTCAGCTCTCTATAGAGATAAGCACTTAGCTATTGAAGAAAGCAAAGAATTAATGGGATTCCTAAGAATTTGGGACCTGCCTCCCTGCCACAATGCCACGCTAGTTTACGCTGCTGTGGACTGCTGTAACCCCAGAATAACAAAATGTTCAACTGGGCTACTTAGTTTTGTATTCACTTTTTTGCATGGCAAATCTTTAATAGTGTTTCTTTGTATTGTTTCTGTGTAAAGCTTTACGTATTGCAAATCTGACTTACTTTCTGCTTATTGTTTCCAGTTCTCAAGAGCCAAATTCTGAAAAGAATGTATTATACCCATCATATCGGGTAATGTTTAGACTGAACAAAAATATCAGGAAGCAGATAAATATTGTTTTATATTTTTGCAGAAATAATTTTCTACCGTGAAATTTAAAATATATATAAGGAAACACTGTTTGCAACTCAAAAAAGGGATTTCTAATTCAACCCAACTGAAAAAGTCTATTTACACAAATTGAAATTCTTAGTTTCATTTTAACAAAATAGTAAAACATTTATTTAAAAGAAGGGTGTTTTAAAATACTGTGAAATTCTACCGCACAATGGCTTTAAGTAGGAAGAAAGGAATCCCTGTACATTTGATCTAAGTAGGGCTGCTGAAGCCTGAGGAAGGGGGAATTGTGCTTACACAGAGGAGGACGCTCATCATGCATTCGCGAGCGGGAGATGTCAGCCATTTTTCTGCACACTCTCCCCAAATGCAGGCTGGAGCTGCCCTCGCTCCACCATGTCAGCCCATCTGCTTCTCTCCTCACCCTGAGAGTGCTTCCACTCACGCAAACATCCTCTGCCTTTCTACAGGCATATCAAAAAATGTTTCCTTTAGAAGAGAAGCAAATGTGGAATAGGGAAAAAAAAAAGATCATATTTTCCAAAGAAGACAAAGAAATGCGAAGCTCATCCTGCCTGCCTTGCTTGAGAGAGCTGCTCTGCATTCAGGGGTTAGCCCGGGTGGAGAATGATGCTGTTGTCTCACAAAGGACTCATGTTGAGCTGAATCTTTGATTACAGGACAAGTGCCTGCATTAGGCCCCTCATTGCGCTCACATTCTGCTCCTGCCATTTGTACAAAATTTCTGAGTGATCTCTTTGTGAATACGGACCCCAACTGAATCAAAGATGAGCTCTGTCCTTGTTGTGTGTCCCCCCCTTCTTATTTTTCTGTAAGCACCCCTTTTCTCTTTCCCTGCTCCTCCTCGCTCTGATCCCCCTCTCCCTCTCTCCTTTCACCTTGTTAGGAAAAGGGACTGCTACGGATCTAAAATAAGACCTAATGAATGGTAAACCCTGAAAATAGAAGTAGAGGTGCCTTTTGGTGTGTTTTAAACTTCCGCCTCGAATTCAGTCATGTTCCCTACACAAATGGTGCATAACCTCTTGCTTTTCTTAATAGGATTTATTCTTGTCTTCGCTCTGCACACCCTGCCACGCCAGAGAGAGGACTCCAGAGCTGCTGCCGTAACCATGGCCACTCCTCATTCACCACTCTTGGCGAATTTCTCCTGGTGTAAAAGACAGTGAGAAGAAGAGATGCATCAGCAGATGCACAAACATGAAAACCCTGTGTCTCTGTCAGCAAACCACCACGTGCCTAAAACCCACCGCATTTGTAGGTATTAACTGAGAATGCTCTTTTAGCAAAATCACCTCTCAACATCTGCAGCACAGAAAACAAAGCAAATATATATAATCAACCTAGATTAAAACCTGGCTTCAGTCAAATGTCACGCAGGCTTCATGCAGGCTCTGGAAGCTGGATTTTTTATGCATCTGCTCAAATTGAAAAGGTTATTTTGCTGTCTTCAAGATGACTCTTGAGCTGAAGGCAGAGTGGATGGTTGCTGCCCTGAAAGAAGGGGAGTTGCTAGGAGATAAGTCCAAGATTTCAGACAGCATTGGTTGGAGTTATCTCTAATTGACAGCTGCTTACCCTAAGGGTCTAATTCTAACCTTGAGACCAAAACCATAATGAGAGGGCAGCTTTCCTTCACCCCTGTTTTCTAGCCAGGGCAAGGAGATTACTGCAGGCCTGTTCTTCTCTGGTTTTTGTTATGCTTCTTTTCGTGGGGCAGCCCTGTGAGGCTCAGGGCCTGCTGTGCTTTCTGAGGCTATAGTTTGCATCAGTGAGCCCTGTCTGATTCATACCACCTGAATAAACTTGCTCTTACAGTTAAGATGGTCTCACTTTTTCTCTTTTTTTTTTTTTTTGAAAGGGGGATGGGTGAAAAGAAATTCTCTTAAACGTAAAATGATTTAAAGACTTATTTTTTTAAGCAGATACTTTATTGTGCAGTCTATGTTTAACCCTTTTTCAGGGGAACTTAGACCGTCATTGTTAGTTTTAAATCAAGTCTGCCCTGTTAGCAAGTTGCTGTTATTTAGGACTCAAAACCAAACAAAGAGAAACATTCAGAGAAAAGAGATTACAGAGTCGGAAAATAAAGTGGGTTAGGTTTTTTGGGAATTTTTTTGGTTGGTTGTTTTTTGGGGTTTTTTTTGTTTGTTTCTTTAACTGACTAGGCTTGCTGGGATATAGATTTATGAAAAAAATCTCTTTGAAATCTTCAACTTGTATTTTGATCAGAACTTTCCTATAAGTAGTGGAACAGTATACAAGAGCCCTAAATATAATTTTTGTCATCGTTGTACAAATAAAAATATGGCCTTTTTCCTCTGAACTCACTGGCGCTACTCTGGATTTATACTAGAGTGACTAAAAGCATAGGTTGACTAAATATTTCCAGGAAGACAATTAAGAATAGGGAATGCAGTCACATTTAGTAACCCATGGCAAAAGAAAAACAAGAAAAAAAGGGAAAAAAAGGAAATGGGGAAAAAAAAAAAGGAAATAAATCCCCAGAATAATTTCTTTTTAGAAAATGAATGAATTCCTGAATTCATGCTGTGAATTTAATTCCCGCAAATTCTTGAATCTCAGTCACCTTCATGTCCAACAACAAAAATTACTTTTTCTGTAAATTTTTTCAAGTAGGTAAGATCAAGTGAAAATTTATGTCTTTTGGAGAGAATGCAAGCAGAAGCCAGTTCATAAATGCAACATCACTACAGGAATTTCTCTGACACACTCTGGGGCTGAAGCCTCCATGGCTGAACTCATTTCCCATTCCCCTGCATAAGAGCAGGTAGTCAAGTGAGGAGCAGAAGCAAACAGTGGCACTACAGTGTCTTTCCTGACAGGGAGAGAGGACAGTCCCAGCCCTTTCATCCTCAGCCAGTTCTGGATGGCATTTTGGATATATAAATACCCACCCTCGAGAAACGTGCTGAGACTATGGACTTGCTTCTCAACAACTGACTGCTAGCGCTGGTGTTTTCAAAGTTAGCAGTGTGATCATTTGGATTGTATTCTGGTATTCTTATTCTGAAATCAGAGTCCAGTGGGCAAATTAATTTCTGAAGGAACAGCTGAATGCCTGCCTGCCAGCCGAAGTGGATAACGAGTGTATTGCCAGTGAGTCAGAGTAGAGTCAGCAAGAGGGGCTGGACAGTGATGACACAGCACAGAGGGAAGCTCAGACCTTGGCAGCATTCTTCTCTCTGCTCTTGAGGGAGTGTATAAAAAAGAAAAAAGACAACATCCAAAGCCCTTAGAAAAATATTCATTAATGAGTCCCATAGAATGAACTCATAGAAAGGGGTTTTGTGGAGGGTGAAGGAATTTGAATGAGCAGAGACAACCAACCCAGTAGTGCATACATGCATGCCATAACTGCTGGAAACCAGTGAGTCTCATCTTCATCTTCTTTTTTTTTTCTCTTTTTAAACTATTAGGAATATTTGCCTAATATAAGTCCTCTTATGTACCGCATATGACTATTGCCTCTGGAAGTCAGAGACTTTTATATCAGTTAAATGGAATTTGTATATCCTTAAGGCTTCAAGTAAAACCAAAAATATGGTTCAGTGGCATATTTCTAATAATGTCTATTTCCGCAGCAATTTCATTTATCATTTAATAAGTTGCATGCATTTGAAAGCTAATATTTGTACTGTGTGTGATGTGCAATTTAAATATGTGCAGCAATTGCTGCAAGAATATTCACAAGGATTGTTCTCTTGCTCCACAGCATAACTATCTTTTCTTACCACTGTCTTGGTAAAGTAACCTGAAATATTTGTTTCTCCATCTGCAACTATGAGAATAATGAAAATCAATTGCTCCCAAAATAAACTGTGATCTTCACAACAGAAAGCAAAAAAAAAAAAAAAAAGCAACACAGAAAAAGAAACATTTTCTCAGCTTCCAGGACTGTAGTATAAATTTAGGAGAACTATCATGCAACTTCACAGGGACATAAAGAGCTGTAAGGCACCTAAGCTCTTTGCATGTGTTGCTGTAATAAAATTCTGCACCAGAGTTAGGAAACCTTCCTAAATTTTTATCTTGTTGTGCATTTCACTTTCCTGACCAGGACAGCAGGCTGACCTTAGGGAGAGAGAGAAAGAGACAAGATGCTCCACAAATCAGGCTTGTATAAGCTACTGACCTCGGGAATAAGAGGAAGAGACTGAAAATCTCAGGAGTCTAGAACCACATCCTCATTCTCTGAGCCACCACAATGCATGTGTTTTTACAAAGCTGGTGTCAGGACTGGATACCTCTGTGCAGCCCCTCATTTGTCAGCTTCTGATGGTCTTTTTCAAGGCTGTCTAAAAATTACTTCAGAAAACCCAACTGTGTTTAAAACATAAAAAATAAGAGCAGTCAGAGAGAGTTTAATCCTTCACACTCTGAAACCAGTGAGACACTACAAGGCTCCCAGTTTACACCTGCGGAGGTACCCTACATACCACAGTTTCAGGATGTGACCCCCTGTTGCAATAGATGGTCACTGATGCAAGATTTTTTCATTTTTAATAAAGGAAGATACAAACTTTAACAAACTTCCAGGAATAAGTCTGTGAATGTTTGAATTAGGAAACTATTCTGATTTTGTACATGGCAACAAGCTATACTGTAAGTAAAGTTTTCCCCTTCTACAAGTTTTCAAATATCGAACAACTTCATCTATTCCTTCCAAAAACATTTCTAGCTTACTAGATATGTAACACAGTAGAACAAAATTAAAAAGTCTGCAAATCCTGGCACCAGAATCAGCATCCTCTAGATAATCAGCAAAACTCCGTCTGACCACTGATCATAATGATGTTGCTCTTATTTTCAGTAGTGACTAAAATATTTAAATACAGTTTCTTTAAGAGGTATTCTGAAACTCTTTTTTCCTAGCACAATCTTTTTTTGTTCTATCAGTCGTTGAAAAACAGTTTATGTTTTTCACAATGTTCCATATATTATTATATTTAGTCTTTTTTTTCCTCCAGTTCCTAGAAGTCCTCCTTGATGTACAAAACCGTGTTTTGAAAATTAACATCTTGCTTCCTGCCAGAGACAGTAGATATGCCAGCTGGTAATAGCTGGTTTCTAATTTTTTCTCTTTGTGCTAG
The DNA here is from genome assembly GCA_013397725.1 of Rhagologus leucostigma. Taxonomy (NCBI): domain Eukaryota; kingdom Metazoa; phylum Chordata; class Aves; order Passeriformes; genus Rhagologus; species Rhagologus leucostigma. The sequence continues at coordinate 147,932 of VZTD01006137.1, read as the reverse complement.
AAGGAAAAAAAAGAAGTAAAAAGATTTGCTGACTTTAGGTCTTAGCCTATCAGATGAAGACTTGCTGGTGCATTAGAGGCCTATTCAAAACAGGGCTTTTCTTGCAACAGGAGCCCCTAACAATTGGTAATGAGGACAGATTCCGAATTGTTTGTGAGCAGCTGCTTAGTAGGTAAGAGCTTGTTTGGATTCAATTGAACAGTGTTTTTAGAAGCAGTTACTGACCCCTGACCCTTCCTACAGACTGGGTTGATGGGATTAGGGAAAGCTAGCGTTCAGCTTACACTTGGCTATAACAAGCTGGCAAGAGATAACATACTTTTTAATTATCAAGTTACACCTCTGCCAAAGTTTGTCTGTGAATTTACCAAATGGGTCAATGAACTATAAGAAATCAAGCTAGGCTATGGGATAATAGTTACATAAGAAAACAGTCTTGGTGGAGATATAATTAATACATTTATGTAGGGCTTTTTCCCTTTGCAAATATTTCACATTTTCAAATCTTGTTCCACGTGACTCTCATATGCTTTGCAGAGGCATATGTTGCATGTGGTATTTACGCCAATGCAGTTTAAGTTAAAAAAAAAAAGACTTGAATTATTTCTAAGAGCTGCCAAAAAGGTAGCCAAGGAAAAAAGAGCCAAACATGCAACATATGAAATTTAAATTGAAACAGCAAACTGAATAACATTAAAATTTGAAGCTTGATTTGTTCTACCACTCTGAGGCTGAAGCAATATAGAAATACTTACTATTGGCAAGAAGCCAACCTGCCTAGCAGTCTACAACCATAAGAAAAGGAAATAATTGTAATATTATTCACCTGAAACAATCAAAGATAATTTCTGACATAATATTAAAAAAATTTCAAAGGCCATAGGGATTTTATGTCTTAATTCTAATTAATTAAAACCAAGCCAAAATTATAAGGCTTAAGTATTTTGAATGTGTCTTTATCTGTTTTCTTCCATGGCTGAAGTATGAAAAATTCTCCAGTTCAAGTTATTCAGGGTCCATAGCTTTCTTAGCCCTCTGCACTCTCAGTACATGTCATGTCTACTATGGGAGCAGTCAGTTCTGGGAAATTCTTGGTAAAATAATCATAAAATTTATGTAGACTGATCCTTTCATGGACTAAAGAACTTATTGACCAAATAAGTCATAGTGAGCAGTGCCACTCAGTGAGCAGTGCAGGTATGCTGAAAGCCATAGCATGGGTTGGAAGCTTGGGTGGATTTGCCAAGGATGCTTGAAGCACTAGCTGTGCTCTCCATTGCTGAAGGGCACTGCAGACCCAGCAAGCCAGCTTCTCAGGAACACTTGGAATTTCTCATGATAGTTCTCTCAAATCTCTTTTCTATAAGGGAATGAGCATCTCAAGCTCAGGTTTAATTTCTAGTCGCACCAAATTTCCTGTCTCAGCAGAACCAAGTCCCACCGTCACTTTAAAACAGAGAGTATGTTTAGGAATGGAGAGCAGCTTTGGGCTGGGTGAGACACACCGGCACCCTGGAGTCTTGCCTTCATCATTGGAGTTACCGCATACCATCTTTTCATGAAGTGTCTCACTGCCCTCTCAGAAATGACTATACATTTTCTTTCCTACACCCCTATCAGAATTTGGCTTGTTAATCTCAGTTCTCTAATGGTCAAACACTGTTTAATTTTCATCCTAAAGTTATTAATAACTAGTCTATAGCCATAAATTCCTTTGCCAGTAATGCTTTTTAGTTTGAATAGTGTCTTCTTTTCCCTGCTGTTTACTTGCCTAATATGTTTGTATATGGCATTCACTTCTTGCCTCAAACTTTGTTTTGCTAGGGCAAATAAACCAAAATTTTAGCCTCTAATAAAAATACTATTTCTCTGTCTTCCTGATTTTCCCATAAACTGGATTTTCCCATAAGCTGGATTTGGCTTATTTCTATTTAAGCTTTTCTTTTTTAGGTGAATTCCAGAATTGTATGCAGTGTTTTGGAAAACACCTCAGAAATGTCTGCTGCTGTGTAAATAATTCTACCTATATATCTCAAGATTACATCTGCTAAGCTGCCTCCCTGCTGGTTTCCCAGATCCTCCTCCCATTGGCTATTTAAAAGTGGTCTCCCAGTTTATAAAAGCAATGTAGCTATTGAATTTTGTGCTATAGAATTTCATCCTATTTCTGTTACTAGGGTCTTCAAGGTCATTTTGCTTTTCCTGTATAATAATCTAGTAATGTATTGACAATGCAAGTGGAGGGCACAGAAAGAAATTATAACAACAGAAGAGGCGTGTGCAGAGACCAGCTTTAGTCTAGCTGTGGTATAGCAAGGTTATAGCCTTATAGCAAGGCTTTCCAGGCTGCCTACGTAGCCAAGGGAAGGAGAAGAGCTTATCTAGGAGTCAAGTTGGAGCAAGAGTTTCATCACCTGGTATGAATTGTGCTTGGTGGAGTTCATCTGTCATTTACCATATGAATATCCAAGAGAAATTATTTCCATTGCAGCTAAGTCAGTCTTTGTGAATACCCTATGTGTCTCTTTAATTTACTTTCTTCACCAGTATGCTCATACTGTTTTTCTTTTAGCCATTTGGGAAATATTAAACAGGATTAATATACACACACACTTCAGAGGCAGTTTTCCTCTTGCCCCACACTTTGTCTCCAGCCTGGTGCTGGTAACTTTCTAAGCAGTCCCTTCAGTACCATACTGCCCCTCTGCTGATCCCAGTTTCTTCAGCACTCTCTTTTTGCAGTGGTAGTGTTCCCATTACCTGGTAGAAAAAGTCCAAAACAGGCATCAGTATGTGATAGAGAATAATCTACCCATGAAAAAACAATATTACAAGGTCCTTGAAGCCCTCAGGTCTAATTTCACCAAAATTTGCGCTGCCGAGATCAAGATACAGGATCCTGTAGGTGCTAGGAGGACTAGTCTTAATGCAAACACTGCATTTGTGTATTCCTGTTATGAGAACTGCCACCAGGTTGATAGGTTTATTCTAGCCAATTGCTGTGGGAATTTGGGTTTCACTCACCTATTCTTCCAAATTTGTGAGGCTGCAGGTTATCTGAGGAACTTCAATTTTAGTTTAATAAACTAAATATAATAATCACTTTGCTTGAAGGTGAGTCCTTTCCTATTTGCTTCCCAGTGTGTAATCTCACATTCAAAACCATGAATCTTATTGAAAACTGAAATAATATTTAGATTTTTTAGCCAAATATAAACTGACTCAAATCAAATATGGAGCTTTCATATATACCTCATCCTCACTGCAGTCTTTCAACTTCCTGCCTTTTTCTCCATCTAAGCACATACCTAAAGAAAACTTTAACTATTTAGCCTGATTTCCTTTATGAGGTCATATTCAGTTTGAGTTTTAACAAGTTCCACTTTTGCCAAGTCTCACTTTAAACCTGCATTTCTTGACTTCGAAGTCATAGTTTTCTTTGGTGATCAGTCCCTTTTTCCATTCCTTGTAGACTCCCTACTTATGCCTAATGTCATTTTCAAGATGGTTATTCTTCCAGTTAGGTCTGGAAAGTTCTCGTACAACATTTTTTTCTCCCTGCCTGGCATAGAGATTCCAGATAGCTTTAGCACGTTTGACATGGAGACATTCCAGGCTGCCTCCAAAATCTAATCCCCAAGTTCCTTAGTTCAGTCGGTCTCCCTAAATAGTTACCTTGGGCTGCATCCAAACTCAGCAGCTTGCGCGCCCGGCGCAGTGCCTGCAGTCCCGGTTGCTTGATCCCCAGATAGGGCACAGTGTCAGAGCGAGGTGCCTCTCCCTCCTGACTCATGGGCCCACATTTCCTTCTCATCGAAATCAAAGTTCAGCAAGGGAAGCGAGCAGACGTGTGCCAAGGTTTTGCCCTCATTCCCTTGGGAGATGGCCAAGGCTATTTCCACATTCGGGAGCACAGAAGTACTGCCGGCTGTCGCTACTTTAGATGAAGTGCTGTCTTTCTGAAATGAGGAACTTTAGGCAGTTTTAACTGTATTATTTTCCTCAACTTTTTTTGTTGTTCTTTTTAAAACAAATTAAATGCTGCACATTGAAGGTTTTGCTAGTTAACAACAATCCTTACTCAGATCCTTACTCAGTACCAATACTTTTTGAGCCAGTCAGACTTTTTTCCTCATGACAGGATAATTCCCTTTTATGCGTAGCTGTGAAATGTATCTTTCTAACAAAACTGCAATAATCTTTTCTCATGTCCGAATTAGATTCTGCGATCAATAACAGACTCCTATCAATTTTCCAGAATACCCAGAATATATCTTAGCCTATTAACACAGGTGCTTTTATCCAAAACCAAGTGTTGTTTCAACTAATTTTCTCTTGTTTCTTTACATCTCATGAATACACCTTTCTGGAGAAACACTTTTACTTTGATGTTATTTTGTCAGCATATTATGTCTAACACTACAATCACCATTACTGAAATTTCATTCAATGCTTTGAAAATACACATTCCACCACGTTGTTCTCCAGGATTCCCCATTAGAGTAGGAGCCTCTTACCAACTGCACCTGATTCTAGATCTAAATTGTACTCTGCACAGGATTTCTGCCAACCACATCCAGCTGCTCATATTGATATTAACCTTTTCCATGACTATAAGGGTTAAGACCTGCATTGTCCTGTAGATATCATGAAGAAAATAGTGCTCTTGGACCTTGTGAAGAGGATCTTCAGTCTGAGTTCCTTTACTGTTGTAAAGGTGTTGGCAGTGTGCAGACACACCTATTTAAAAATACTTACCCTCTATCTTCTAAGGCCAGCTATATCCCAATGAAGAATTAAATTTTGCATCAGATTGACATATATATTTCTTATCAAATACACAGAGTTATATCTTCAAATTGCAGTGTGGATCTCTACATCTTTCTGTGTAACTAGGTATGAAGAAGTGTGAAATATTAGCTAAGGGGAGTCTGTATGACCTATTTTTTCAATGCATACACAAACTCTGTGTATCACAAAGAGGATACAGAAGAAATGAAATTGATAAACAACACAAAACAGTGGATAAGAAGGCATCCTGGCTCCAAGGCAAGGACATACATATTTTTTTTCTCCACACTCACTCATACTTTACTGTAGATTTGCACTACCAGACCCAGGATTTAGGTTCATGACATGAGTTTTATTAGTGAAATTCAGTCATTTAGTGTTAATTTAACTTTCAAAGAGAAGTCTGGCTGTTAGCTAGAACACAAACTCTGCTAATATGGTGAAAAAAATTGTTGCTGGAGGCCAGGTTGGATGGGGCTTAGAGCTGCTTGGTCTAAGGGAAGGAGTCCCTATCAATGCCAGCGTGGCTGCAACTAGGTGATCTTTAAGGTCTCATCCAAATCTATGGTTCTGCGGAAACGTAACAAGTTTTAATAACCAATTTTATTAATGTCCATAATACTGAAATAACTGAAGATTTCTGTAGTAGTACAGTTTCTGTGACTCTAGGTTTGCTTGATGCAGTTTTGTATAAAGTCAAATGTGGGTGTCAATTCTATTTTTCTGTATTGATATGCATACCAATCTAAACACACACATAAATGTATAGACATATTAGGGGAAACTTTAGTGGCATCATCCCCACACATTCCTGGGTTAGTGCTAACGTGCTTTCAAAAGCCACATCAGTGGTTTTAATTCAGTTAAATTGTAGAAAGGAATTAATTCTGGTGCATCTTTTTAGGTTTATATACATATGAATATATGAGTGAGACAGAGGGAAAGAGACTGCTGAAAGCACAGTGTGAAGTGGTCCAGCATTAATGTTCCAGATTAAAATAGCTGAGAATAGTCTTGTGACTGCTAATTAAAATGGATATGCATTTTCCCCAAATTAATAATAATTGCTAAAGAAAGTTTCTACAGGAAAGAAGTAGTAGCATATTAAAATTATCTTTACTTTATTATGATCTCTTTCAGGACAAATTAAGTATATCTACAGTTTTAGATATTATAGGAACATCCCAAGTTTGTTTGGATTTTTTCCCCTATTCAGCCATATGGATTTGAGATAATCGTATTCATAGAAACATAACTTCTATCCATAAAAGATAGGAAAGAATTATACAATAACTCTTAAGCTATGTTGTTACATAGCGACACATTTTGGAAATTTGCAGGCCTATTAATATAGAAGCATATTTTATTAGATGCATAGCTTATTTGCAGAAAAAAAAAAGGATTTGGTAGTACTAAACTTACCCTTGCAAACCAGTCATTAGTTTGTCTTATTTATTTTTAACCTTTTATAAATCAAGCTTTTTTCACACTGAAATTTATATAAATGAAAAATGCTACCATAGATTAAAAAGGACTAAAATTAATTTAAACAATTTATTTGGTTATCTAACACTATCCAAACAGGTTTTTCTATAAATTTCAATTAATTAAAATTTTATTTTTCACTTGAACTTATTATTTTCTTCAATAATTGGAAAAAATTGTTGGTTGTGTGAAGCTTTTCATATATGCGAACAAATAAAAAGAACAAATCTCATTATTTGCAGTATTGTATATACAGCTGAATAAAAAATGGTTAAAGGCTGTGTAGAAATTTTCTAGAGATTTTGTGCTAGTAAAAAATGTGGATTCTAGTTATTTTACATGTCTGTGGGAGTCAGAGTGGTCCCACTCCCCTGGAGCACATTAGAATGTGCTTCACTTAAAGAATGGGTACACCACGATGGACCTGTTTATTTGCCTGAAATTAAGCGTATTATTTTTTTCCTCCAAAACCAGGTTAGATAGTGAATAATAGTATCTTCTGTACTCGTTTATAATTTTTAAGCCTGCAACTGAAAACTTTTGAACTGTATGTGACTTAAAGCCTCTGTAAGATGAAAAAGGCATAAAATAGCTACTTCTGGACAGATTATACAAACTTAGGAGGTGCCAAGTGATATTTTCTTGTGTTGATGGTATAGGGTGAGGCATCTTGTCATACAATATAACACAACATAAATAGTTTGAGCTAATTACATAATTTTTTTTTGTGTATGCACTACACTTGAGGTTTGTCCTTCAGACTATTCACATAACTGTCTAGAGGAAAGTTAAATATCCTTATTTAGAGGCCAAATTTTCACAGGTAGAATCAACTGAAAGTTGTTTACTTTTTGTAGTATTTTACATCTGCTACTAATACAATAAACAGGGAGGCTGAAAACCAAAAAATGTTATTAATAGTGACATGAACCTTTTAGCCAAGCTCCCTATGTGGTGACAGATACTTTTTATCATCTTTTACTTGTTGCTTTACACTTCCCCAGTCAGAATGACTGGATCATATAGGAGAAGAGGAACCAGATGACAATGTGATTTGGCTTATAGTAAGTTCTCCTAATCAAAAATGGGAAAAAAAGAAAAGAAAAAAAAAAAAAAGAAAGAGATCACATAAGCACATGTCTATTTTCCAAAAAACGGCACTGTTTGTATTCAGGTACCCTGGAGAATATTTTGCAGTTTATATAATATATAGCGAGCTGCACAGCAATATCAGGGGTTAAGCCAGAAGTCTTTTAAAAATAAAACAAAAACCCCAAGTTTTTGATGATTTTGATTAGTTTTATTTCTTATTTGGATTCCACATCCCCCCTCCCCCATGGAAAAGCTGTTGTACACAATCAAAACACTGCTGCAACCACTACTCTGCCACAACCAAACTGTGTTTTTCTTTTTGAGTTCTTTATGTGTTTCCAACTTTTGGTTTGACCAAGTAGTATGAATTAGCACAATGAAAAATGACAGGAAAAAGATCTGACAATTTGTGGTTGGTTTTTTTTAGCTGAACTGAAAGGCTGGAATTTGCAATAATAAATTGCAAATAAATTAAAAAAAAATCTACAGATTTTAGACAAAATTTCTTGTACCTGACCCAAAATATCTTTAGTAGATGTTTAAAAAGTGGTATAGATACACTTCAAAACAAAATTTCATTTTTCTAAAACACATTTTTAACAATATCAATATGTACAGTTTTAAAATTAAATGCTTATAGTCCTTAATTTTTCTCAGCCTTCTTTCCTAAAGCATGTTACAAATTTCACTTGTCCTTTACGAACATTTTTGGTCAATTTGAACTAACATATGTGAGTGAAGCAAAGATTTTTTCTTTCAACTATGTTTCTCCTGCAACAACTGACATATGAGTTTTGATAAAAAAGAACAAATTCCTTAATTTCTAAACTTGAGATGAACTTGAAAAACACATTTTAGTATTCTTTGATGTCTGAGTGTTTCCTTATTTTTCACTTTCTGTGTGTTCCTTCGCTTCCGCATTTTGATTGAGACCAGAAACTTTCATTGATACACTCCGAGCACGTTAGTGTTTTACAGAATCACAGCATGGTTGAGACTGGAGGTTGTCTAGTCCATCCCTCCTTCTAAAGGTTCACCTAGAGCAGGCTGCACAGGATTCATGTCCAACAGCTTTTCAATATCTGCTTCAAAGGAAACACCACAACCTCTCTGGGCAATCTGTTCCAGTGCTCAGTCACCCTCAGTGTAGAGAAGTTTGCCCTCATGTTCCTGCTGAGCTCCCTGTGTTTCAGTTTGTGCCCATTACCCCTTGACTTCTTGCTGGGCATCAGTGAAAAGAGTCTGGCCTGTCCTCTTGACACCTGTATGCATCCCCTCTTAGTCATCTCTTGGTGAGGCTGAACAGGCCCAGCTCCCTTAGCCTTTCCTTGTAAGAGAGAAGCTCCAGTCCGCTCATTATTTCTCTAGCCCTCTGCTAGACCTGCTCCAGGATCTCCATGTCTCTCTCGTCCTGAGGAGTCCAGAACTTGACACAGAACTCCAGGTGTGGCCTCACCATGGCTGAGCAGAGGAGCAGGATCACCTCCTGCGACTTGCTGGCAAAGCTCTTCCTAATGCACCCCAGGATACCTTTGACCTTCTTGGCCACAAGGACACACTGCTGGCTCATGGACAGCTTGTTGTCCACCGGAGCTGCTTCTCCACAGAGCTGCTTCCCCGCAGATCAGCCCCCAGCCTGTAGTGGTCCATGGCTCCTCCTCAGGTGCAGGACCCTGCACTTGCCTTTGTTCAACTTCGTTAGGCTCTTCTCTGCCCGATTCTGTCCAGGTCTCATACTGCTGAATGGCAGCACAGTCTTCTGGTGTATCAGTGTTTTAGTTCAGATCAGGAAAGTACTTTTGAAATACATCTCCCAGTAGTCCCTGCTCTAACTCACAGCATGTAGATGTTTCTGAGTGCCAAGCTGAATCCATTTTGCATGAAATTATACTGGAAAATATGCTCCAGAGGCACACCCACTGCACTCCAGCCACAAATAGGCATGCAGGCTGTGGGATCAGAGTGGAGTTAGTCAAATAGTAAATAAAAAGCTCTTAAAATGTGGATGTTAGGTACCAAAGCCCATACATTTCTGTCTAGACTTTGCTCCTTTTGGTCCATTCTGCTTGCTAGGCAGACACAGCTTCCATATGATACCGATTGTATTGAACATTATGGCAGAAATTTTAGTCATATTGTGATCAACAGCTAAGTAGCTATTCACATCAGTTAATTCTCTATTGAAAAGCTCTTTTCACCACATGTGCCACTAATTTTGCAGAAAGAGGAGACATGGATAAGTAACAGTGACTTTTGCAGTCAAATTCAATATGAACTTGGGAATTTTTGTGCTGTTCACATTGAATAATCTTTAAATGGATACATATTGCTTTGTTTCTCAGTGCTAGTGTACTGTCCATAAGCCTATTCCAAAGTAGGACATGTGATTACGTACAATAACGGCTCAAAAGTGATTTCCTTTGTAAAGCTAATGTAGGTCAAATAATTTTTGATACTGGTTAAGCATTTGCCTTAGGGTGACGATGCACTGAGACTTGTCTATGAAGTTCTTGCACACAAGGATTTGGGAGTGCAAGATATAGAATTTAAAAATCCACATTTGTTCTTACATATGTAATCCTATGCAATTAAACACTGTCCACTTGCCATTTGTCCTATAGAAGGTAGTTCAAGGTTTTGCATTCGATATTTGTGGGAGCAGAAAAAGGCAGTGAATTAAATATATATTCCCTAGCTACGGAAAGTATCTTGGCAAGGAAGAAAATAGCTTTATCAGATTCAGTAACAAAATAGATCTTGAAATATCTTTTTATAGATTTAATAGATACCTTAGTTTAAACCATGCCTGTAATATCAGTTCTACTAAGATTTGCCAACTGATTCAGTCCTTAACCTACTAGAAGCAATTTTATTTACACTGGATGTTACTCCAGGTAGCTACTTCAGTGTTTTTGAAGCACTCTACTGCTATTTAAAATGTTTTATTTTTTAAGGAAAACAAAGTATCTTTCAGTTCAGCAGAGATCTCATCCCTCTTCATATCTAGTCACATCCCTGTAATTTAGGACCAAAAATACATTTCACTGCAGGTAATTTTCGCTGTTGTCCATCCTGTTGAACTAATACAGCTAAGACAGAGTGAGTTGGGTCCTAGTTGTTCTTATGCAGAAATCACAGAATTAATTCCTGTTAGAGGTCCAACCTGTTATACCTGTGTAAACCTACAAAGGATAATGGGGTTGCACAAGTGTCAGTAAAGGCATAATAGGTTTAATCAAGCATAACAGAAAGTAAATTGCTCTGCAAAATCCTCATTACTATAGACGAAGTGCATTCATCTGTCTCGACTGTTAAGCCATAAGCTGTCTGGGCAAAGGCAGTTCCTCCAACAATGATTCTCTCATTTCAAGTGAAACCTCTAGGTGACATAGTACAAACAAGTAATGATTGTACGATAATAACCTGAACTGACTACTAGACAGAGTGTTAGTTTGCCCAACACAGCTGTTCAGGTACAAACGCCCCACAGGTATTCTAGAAATTGCACTGAAAGACAATCAGTGAGGATAGCAACTGTATTGCTTTTAGTTACGTTTCCAACAAACGTTGAATTATGGAGGCAGGTTCTTATTCAAGTATGCAGAGTTAATAGTAAGTATTTTTCCCCAACAAGATACCACTTTGTATTACAAAAATAACCTATAAACTCATATCCAAACATTTTTTAAAAGCTATTAAAATATCGTTGTTGGGTCGCCAATATATCAGGCTATGTCTAGGAGAATGTGAATAAAGATTGGCTTAAATAAACTAAATCTATCTGTTCATCATTGTCCTTGAATAGCATAAATAGAGGATTAACAGTGTATTTGGAGACATGAGCCATAGTAGACAGTGATATTATTTTATGACATACCATGACAATGCAACAGAATCTGAAGTATAATCTGAGAGTAGATTCTTGTTTATGGAGAAACCACGTGTCACATTTTGTTAAGACTAGCAGCAATTATGTGAGAATTTGGCCTCCTGGCATTCATGTTACACAGAAAACTTATTTCTCTACAGATTGGTAGGGTTCAAGGTCTGGTGGATCACTGCAGTCATCTCTTCCAATAACTACAATGCAGGCAACAAGGACTGCACTAATTTTGTCTATTTATGCCTTCCAGATATTGGGTTCCTTGGCCTTTCCTTTCTCAACATTGTTGTAGTTTTGCTTCCCACAATGATGTTTCTGGACTAAACACTTCACATCTAATGCTTCTTTTATGTTAAGTACATTTCTTTGATAAAATTGAGCATATTGAACTCTTTTTCACTCTAAGTCTGCTCTGCTGTCATGAGAGCCCACCTGGAGTGGTGCATCCAGCTCTGGAGTCCCCAAGTGAGAAGGACATGGACCTGTAGGACTGAGTCCAGCGGAGAGCCACAAAGATAATCCAATGACTGGAACACCTCTCTTAAGAAGACAGGGTGAGAGAGCTGAGTCTGTTCAGCCTGGAAAAGAGAAGGTTTCTGAATTATCTAATCGTGGCCTTTCAGTACCTGAAGGCAGCCTGAAAGAAAGACGGAGAGAGACTTTTTCCAAGAGTATGTGGTGACAGGACAAGGGGCAATGACCTCAAACTGAAACACGGCAGGTTTAAATTAGATACTATGAAGAAATTCTTAACTGAGGCACTGGAACAGGTTGCCCAGAGAAGCTGTGAATGCCCCATTGCTGAAAGTGTTCAAGGTCAGGTTGATGGGACTTTGAGCAATCTGGTCTAGCGGAAATGTATCCCTGCCCATGGTAGAGGAGTTGGAATCAGATGACCTTTAAAATCCTTTCCAGTGAAACCATTCTACTATTGCATTAAGGTACCGTCAACGCTATGATTGTCTCACTATATAACAGAAGGAATGTTCATACAGGGAAGCACTATCCACTATTGGACCAATTTACATGGTATGAAAAAGCAGGTGAATTTTTCAATATTTTCTATATTCTAATGACATTCCCTCAAATCTTTCCCATTTCACAAATTACTGAGACGGTTTTCCACAGCTATGGCTCCAGTGCTGAGTAATTTTAATGGATACTTCCCAGCTATCCAAGGGACAGCACTAATATTTTCGGTCAGCACGTTACTTGCAGAGATCATGTTCAGCTGGTTGTCCTTGGTGACTCCCAAGTTCTTTCTGAGTTATTTTTATATAAGTGGATTGCACCTAAATAGCTAAACAATTACTGGCATCCTTTCCTCTTTTTGCTCTTCTTTGCTACCCTTATTTTGATGACATTTGCAAACTTCGTTAGTAATGATTTTAAAGTTGTTGCACAGACTGTGTTGATGATTTTTTTAAACAGTGTAAATCTCCCAGAAGTAACATTCTGGGAGATTGATAATTAATGATAATTCTTCATGTAAGATTATAATTTAACACTGATCAATAGCTTGTTTCCAATCTATATGGCATGCCAACTCAGTTTTATATAATCCTGAATTTATTTGCAAATAAAATGCCATGCAGTACCAATCCTGGACATAAGTCTATTCTATCAGCCTTTTTGCCTCTACAAACCACACTTCCTGTCTAATCTGAAAAAGTAACCAAGTGAGTTTGATCATGTCTGCTTCCCATCTTTGTTGGAGTTAATTGCATTTCCTTGTACTAATTCTTTATGAGTCAATCCGCATAGCACATTTTCCATTTTTTTGTCGAAGATCAATGCTGGATTGAAAGACCTATAATCACTTGGATGTGCTCATTTATGCTTTTTGAAATATTCACACAGCACTTGCTTTGTCTAGGCATCTGTATAACTGTTTCAAAAGTTATTTTAAAATAGTTGTAGTGGTCTAGAGAGGGCTGGGTCAACTCTTTCAGAACTCCTGAATGCAAGGTGTGCAGATTTATTGATGCTAAACGCACAGCTTTCATAGAAGGCAACTGTGCTTTTAGGGTATGCCATAGAAAATTCTGTAGCTCTTCCCAGCAAAGTTCTTCTCATTCTCGTCCTTCTGGTAAAATAATTTATTTTTCTTAAAGCTTGAGCTACAATCTGACCCATGCCCAGGCAATATCACAAACAGCACAGGGATGTCAGAGCAGAAGGGTCTGGGGATTGTTTGTTAATATGCAGATAAAGCCAAGAACCACTGCAGTGCTGGGCTGGACTGGCATTTGCTTATTACCCACATTATCTGCTCACATTTTTTGAAAGACCACCATAAGTGTATTTTGCCTACCGGCTTCCAGTGTGAAGACTTTCTAAACCTTCTGTGCATCTGGCTGCCAGGCCTGTGGTGCTTCTGAGAGGTGTTTAAGGGGACCCCTTTCCAGGAAAGCCCTTTCAGAGTATGCCAGTACAGTAGCTAGATCATGATGGATATTGAGGTGCTTATGGCATGGTCTGTTTACTTTTTTAAGCTCAACAGCATCATCCTTAGGTTTTGGGGTGGGGTTTTCTTGTTTGTTGGGATTTTGTTTGTTTGTTTGTTTGTTTTAAGAAGCAAAACAAAGAAATATGGAAATCACTTTAATAAATAGACCAAACCAAATTGGAATGAAAGACAGCTTTGCCCTAGTCTTGGAGAAAATCATACAGCAAAATCTACCACCACCAACTGTGTAGCAATATAATTGCTCCTTTCTACCTTGCCTGAATACACAGGATGGTTGTTGATCTTGCACTGCATTTTCTCCCTTGAAAAGAAAAAAAAAAGGCAGTATCAAATGTATTTTCCTTTGCTTAGAAACTTAAGATATTTATGTAGCAATTGGTTTTCCTTTAGCATGAGAATTTGCAGTTATTCACTTAGCGGACCATACAGATGAAATAAAACAAAAAAGATACAATTCACCTGAGACCTGGAAAATTTTCTTCTTAAGTGAAAAATCACTATAATTTCAGAAAGCATTACTGATTAAGAGGTTTGAAGAAGGGAATGATGCCTTCATGAAGACTGACAACTTATACCCAGAAAGCTTTAAGACAGCATGTAGAACATAGCTTTGTTGCACTATCTTCCCTTTCAGTGGGCAGCATTGTGTTTCTCAGACACATGCAAAAAGGGCTGTGGGACTGTAGCCCACCATTAATCCATTCTGTCATCTACAATATGGGGAACATCTTCTGACCTTGCAAATTGGCATGATCCAAATGTTGAGACTGGCATCCATGATGTGCCCTGCTGACAGTCAGATGTTAGCTCCCGTTCTCCAGAGCTCCTGCAAATGAATCTCTGGAAAGGGAAATGCACCTGGCATGCCATACCTGAAAGGCTGCTAAAAAACTCTTGCTTAAATGTGGAAGCATATTAAATAATTCAGATTTGAGACACACTGCTCTAGCTTTTGGAGAATTGTTTCCATATCGATGTTGAATAACAGGCTTGGAAGAGGAGGCAACTCAGTCAGTTGCATTACAAATTCTTTGTAAATAGCAGAAAATGATAAAGTAATACTAGTGTCTCAGCTTTCACATCTGAGAACAGCACATATATACAGATATACAGTCCCTCTGACACAGGGTTCTCCTGAAATAGAATGTATTAATGTCTACAAAACACAGTGGGATTCTTGGATGAAAAAAAATGTTCATAATGTTGTCCTAGCTGGCTGCAAAAATTTACCTTGTGGAAATAGCTGGTTTTTTCCTGTGTTGGAAAAGGAAAGAACGGCATTATCAGCCTACTTTAAACCATGAAATTTTGATGGAAAGATGCTGTTACCTTTCTCTACATAAAGAGGTTGTTCGTAGGGAAATATATTTTCTGCAGTTTTCTGAGTTGCTCTAGAAACGAAAGATGAATTAAAGAACACTGCAGGGTCAGTGTCTGTGATGAAGATGCTTCTGTGCTTTTTAGCTTCTGAGTAAGAAGATCTGAAAAGTAAATGAAAAATATAGCAATTTCTCATCTCCTGCTTGTCTTGCTCTTGGGGATACTTTGTACCCCTCAGCACAATACAGTGTGGAAAATCTTCAGTAAGTTACTTATACTTTCTTAAAGCCAGGCAAGTGACAGGCACTGATACTCAACACTACATCCCGTGTAGTGTCCCTCTACTCTCTTTCATCATGGGGGCCCTGGTCGATGTCGAGCAGAACCTGAGTCAGCAACGCCCTGGCAGCCAGGAGGACCAACCCTGTCCTGGGATGCATCAGGCACAGCATCGCCAGCTGAGCAAGGCAGGGGATTGTCCCGCTCTGCTCTGCACTGGGGTGGCCTCACCTCGAGTGCTGGGGACAGTTTTGGGTGCCACAGTATAAAAAAGATATTAAACTGTTAGAGATAGTCCAAAGGAGAGCTTTGAAGATGAAGGGCCTTGGGAGTAAGCCATATGAGGAGTGACTGAGGTCACTTGGTCTGTTCAGCCTGGAGAAGAGGAGACTGAGGGGGGGACCTCATTGCAGTTACAATTTCCTTGTGAGGGGAAGATGAGGGGCAGGCACTGATCTCTTCTCTGTGGTGACAGTGACAGGACACGAGGGAATGGCCTCAAGCTGTGTCAGAGGAGGTTTAGTTTGGATATTAGAAAAAGGTTCTTTGCCCAGAGGGTGGTTGGGCACTGGAACAGGCTCCCCAGGGCAATGGTCACAGCACCAGCCTGACAGAGCTCAATAAATGTATGGACAATATTCTTGGGCACATGGTGTGACTCTTGGGGATGTTCTGTGCAGGACCACGAGTTGGAGTTTGATGATCCTTTTGAATCCCTTCCAACTCAGGATATTCTATAATTCTATGATCCTTGTGGGTTCCTTACAGCTCAGGATATTCTAGGATTCTAGGATTTCTTGCGTGGCTCTCGTCTGCAGGGCAAGACATTCACAGATCCGTGGAAAGAGAGCTTTCTGCGGAGTAGGGTCCTCTGCTTGAGCTGCCTCTCTGGCTTCAGAGCTCCTGCAGTATCACCTATTTATTTTGGCAGGAATTCTACTTACTAATTTAACTTGACACCCAGTTAAATTAATCTTTTCCTGAATCACCTTGCAAAACTGCTGGAAGATATGCAAAAAGAAGTTGCTTGGAAAATTCACATTTTGTTCCTCAATATAGGCTTCAAAGTTCTGCTGCAAGGTGCAAAGGGAACCATTGCTACAAAAACTACCATCTTTCTCCAGGAGTGAGGGTCTCATGTGGATCTTGTCTGAGAAAGTGACTCTGGAGGATGTCAGTCAGAACAACCTTAAAAGGCAAAGAACCTCTCCAGAGAGGAACCATACATTTGAATATTTGGTAAAAATTAAAATTCTGGTCAGATATATTATAAAGCCCTTTCAGCCATGGAGACCTCTGCACATTCATACTTACAAGAGGCTACAAAAGTGATAAATCCAGTCCTTGTGAGACAAACTTCGTACAGGTGTTTAACAACAAGCATTTCTATCTTCACTGACTTCTAGAGGAAAATCACTGTAATGAGAATTAGGAGAAAAAAGAAGCACAGATACAGAAATATAATTTCTTAGAAGAACAATGTAGTGAGTTAAACAGTTTCCTTCCCAATTAAACAACCTGGAAGACAAATTTCCAAGGAATGTTTGAAAAAATAATTATCTTCTTCAAAATCAGAGGACCTTTACAGCTGTACTTCTTAACAAAGCCACTTTAATTTTCGAAGCCTGCAAAATTCTCATGTACCCTAAGTGGAAAGGGAACAGAAAGGAACTTAATATAGAAAAAACTTTCTGAGCTCTTCGTGCTTAAGTTCTGCCAAATACTCTTTCTGTGTCTCCAAGAAACAGAACAATTACCTTCTGTCCAAATCAGATATAGACACTTAAAAGTCTTGTAAAGGAATATGTTTGTTTTAATTAATCTGTGAGTCACTGGGTTTGTTGAAAATTAAAAATGGATTCAGATCTTCCTTCTTGTGCACCATGTAGTGCTTCTAGCTATATTGCCACTGTAAATTCTTGACTGTCTAGGCTTTTGTTTTCAGCCTCTCAGCTGAAAAAATACATTCCAGATTTAAGTTCAGCCAATTCTGGGTTCCAAATTTTGGGACCTAGATCAAGCTTATTGTTGCACAATTTCAGAAAACAATGGTTTAGATCAAAAAACAGTCTGTGGAGCCAAAATGACAAAAGACATCAGGATTTTCAGAGCAAAAAGAAAATAAAAAAAATTAATACAAGATTCAGGATAAACCAAAAAAACCCACAGTTTCAAGATCTCAGAATCAAGTTGGGTGTTCTAGAATTGTCAAAGAAAGGAAGATAAACTGTGGATAAATTCTTACTTGCCCTCTTTGACTCTCTAACTCTCTGTTCTTTAAGTGTTTTTCTTTCCATTATAGTGGTGTCACTGCTGAGGATGGTCTGATAATGGTCTGATAATCTTATATAAATAGTTCCTCATACTTATAAAGCTTCCACTGAAGCCAAGAGAAATTCCACATTAAGGCTGTGTTCTTGGAATCAGCTGAAAAAGGTAGGAGAATGAGGCCAGGTAGTTTCCACCCAAATGTGTAATATCTACTGGAAATATATATCTGGAGAGTTCCTCCCACTGTATGATTAAGGACTGTGTTATTCCTAGCCTGATGGATTCCTCAGTGTCTATGAAAAACACAAGACTTTTTGCTCGATAAGTACAGGACGTAGGTGTGCTGAGGAGTAAAATCCGTTCTATCACCTGAAGTATCTTAAAGATACTTCAAACCTCCTGGATACTGGAAACCTCCACCAAAGCCCTTTCTGCTGAAGATTGCTCTGAGGAATCTTCTACTCTGTACGTGGTTTGTGGTTGAAAAAGGCAATTTATCTTTAAGGAACACATTCTACACAGATGTTCTTTCTGTTTGACTTTGATAACTAGCTGTGAGCTGGGCAAATCCTGCAGCTGCAGGCTTTTAGAGCTTTCCTCCTGAGATTGCTGGAGTCTGTGGTTCAGCCACCTTGTCTAGAGGTATTTCAAATAAAAGTACGTATGGCATATGTGGACATAGTTTAGTGGTAGACTTGTCAGTGTTATGTTAGTGGTGGACTTGACGAACTTAGATGTCTTTTCCAATCCAAATGATTCTATGGGAACAGCATCAATGAAGGGGTTGGAAAGAAAGTCTCTGAGGATGTCCCTGCTCAGTTATTCTCTGAGTTATTCTCAGATATTCTCTGATTAGGTCTGGTACAGTCACTCATGTTCCCCTACGTGGCCACAGTGTCCTGTGGGAAGACTAGCCACGTCTTGTGCAAATGACAGGAAAAACAGTAGGATTCTACATAGCAGCTTATGCATATGTGGGTGAACAGTCAGATTAGGTAAATTTTGTAAGAATTGTAAAATAAAGGTAGAGATTTTGAGGTAATCTTTTTAAAGAACTATTTGAGTCAGATCCAAGGACTATTGGAATCTAAAAAATTACTCCTAAGAGCTGCAGGTCCTGCCTACAGAATAGCTCTTCCTTACTGGAAATGCTCTGTCTAATTGCTTTCCATTTATATATTTTAAAAAGTATTTATTAAAATAGAGGTTTTTTTCTGAAGGTTTTTTGGCTCACTCTCTTACAAATGTCAATTTATTTGAATGAGTTTATTCTTGTTAATGCCTCTCAGGACTTTCAAAATTCCAGCCATGCTTAATTTCAGTCATCTGCTTCAAACTACAAAATAACTCACATAGGGCTGTCAATATTGGACATCCAAAATCCTTAACTTCATGAAATCTACGGATGTGTAGTAAAACTGGGGAGTGGTTGGTTAGTGACCAGCACACAGCAACCCAGCTACAACCCAGTCTTCTTTGAGACCAGAAGACAGTATATAAGCAGAAAATGCTGCATTTTTCTTTCTGCTTTCTCTTACTTTTTTCTTTTCCATTTGTAATATCAGTTAAAAAGCAATAAGTATGCTTATTACTTTTGTAAGATTGTTATGAATTATTTAGCTAAGAAATAATTGAAGGAGGCATGGTAGGGAAAATTACCCACAAAGCCAGCAAAACTGCAAGTCAACCTGCCGTCATTGGGCACACAATCATCATTAATTTTAATGAGATGCGGGAGTTTGCAGTTCAGCAGGAGGAGGAGAAGGCAGGCACTTCTCAAAAACCTGCCTGGCATGGTAAGCTGGATGAATTTTACTAGCACTCTGGATCGATAGTGGAGACAGCAGTCAATATTAGTAGACCTCACAATCATCATTAATTGAAGTCTCTCAACCTTCAGTTTGCATAACAAAGCAGCTGGTGCCTTAATGAAGAATGCAATATCTTGCAATTCCGACCTCCTGCAACTTTGTCATGGGCTAAGATGGCTGAAATAGAGACTGCACTCTCTGCTGTAAACCCCTCTCTGTACCTCCAATGCCACACACGTGCCCCACACACATGTATGCATGCTCCTCATATGTCAGTGTTATGTAGACAGTTAAACAATACCTAGAAATTAAGTATCTGAATTCAAATAAAGTGAGTTAAGAAACTTTAAAGTGCAGCAGCAGAAGAAAACAAAATCAACTGCTAAAGAGTTTAGTTAAAACTCTAAAACTAAACCATTTTAGTTAAAACTGAAAGTATGGGTATTAGAAAATAAACATAAGTAAAAAGGCAATTTTCAAATTTGAGATGGAAAAGTTGGAGATAAAAAAGAGATTTTGAACTGGAGCAGCTCATATTAAAGCATATTTTCTGGTTTGGGTCTTATTCTTTCTCTCTCTCTCTCTCTCTCATGAAGACTAATTTGGAAAAGATCAGGGAGGCTAAGACATAATAAGAATCATTTGCTAGTTTTCAGCCTAAATGTGAAGATGATTGAAGCTTGCAAGTATTCTGTCCTGCCATATGTTAGTGTCCGTGTAAAAGAATCTGATGAAGATGATGAGCTAACAATTTTCTGGCTGTAATGAGTAAGAGGACTGGGAAATTGCTGGGAAAATTGTGGGATTAAGGCCCATTTATGCCAGAAAATTGCGAAGAACTCTCAGAACAAATGCAGGAAGGTAGTGGCTGAAGTATTTATTGATTCCACAAATCAGTCTTTTTTAAAAAGCCTGGCAAAAAAGTGCTTCCAGGTCTTAAAATGCAAATCCATACTCACAATAAATACATTAAAAAGTTAGTTATTTTCACCACAAGTCTTTCATTCTCCCTATTCTCCTCATGAAGAACAGTCATGAGTAAAAATTCTCAGGAATAACTCCCTTTTGTATTCCTGTTTACTTAACTACTTTCTGCTGTTATTTCATGTAGGAGAAGAAAGTATAATGTCCCTTCCAAGTCTGTACCATGTCTCATGAATTATTATATTTGGTAGTTATAATAACATGATGGTTCTCATGGCACTTGTTTGGAAGCCTGAAGACAAATATCTGATTAGACAATCTAAGATAAAAGTCCAAATCCAAAAGGCTGCAGTTTTCCTTTTTTAAATTTTAAATCTTGTTTCTTGTCTTCAGGTATTCAAGCCTTCCACAACTTTCCCCTTTCTATTTCAGTATTTTTTTTTTTTTTCTTTCATCCATTCTTTATGCTTCCCTTTGTCATTCTGCAAGAAGAGGTGTAGCACTGGTCCTAATTCGCATCGCCTTTGATCTCTCACTTGTCTCTCCCATAGATTCTTCTGCAGTAGCTTCTCACTTATGCAAGATTAAAAACAAGAAATAGCAGACACAATTTTCTTGAAGCTGAGTTAACAGAATTGGGTTTACTCAGATTGAAAAATTGTTTTTAACTGTTATTGGTTTTCATTTCCTCAGCACAAAAACAAACCTTGCATAACTTTTCTGTAGAGAAACCAAGAAAGCTGCTATGCCACAAGAGCCAGTACCCAAGCAGATCAGATACTCAGTAAAGCTGATCTGTGGGAATGAAACAAAGTGAGTTCAACCTAATTCCAATGACTTGAGGCTTAACCTTCTGATAAGAAAATTGATAGTTCAGCAGTTTTCTCTGATACTTCTTTATTCTAGGTTTGACCTGGCATTTTTAACCTTAGAATTATTTCTAATCAAATACATACATAAAAATACATAAATATATATAATTCTTTTTCATAAGGTTGTCAG
The DNA here is from genome assembly GCA_013397725.1 of Rhagologus leucostigma. Lineage (NCBI taxonomy): Eukaryota > Metazoa > Chordata > Aves > Passeriformes > Rhagologus > Rhagologus leucostigma. The sequence continues at coordinate 126,604 of VZTD01006137.1, read as the reverse complement.
TGAATCAGGACCGAGTAAGGAAAAATTGATTTTGATGGCACATTTTGCCTGAGACTCAAAAATTACTTTGGCATTTTTGAAGGATGTTAATTATATTCCTAATGTTCTTCTAATTCCTGTTTAGTGGGAAAGAAGAAAGAAACCCTAAAATCATGGGAAAATTTATATAGAACTGACTTGATTTTTCTCATTTGGAAATTTCCTGTTAGAGCAAAAAGCTTCATTAATCCAGGACAGGGCAGCCCTCTTGTCTCTGTGGACACGAAGTACCATGATCCCAGGCAGACTCTGGGGAGGAGGAACAAGCTGGCATTTGTTCAAATATGCATTAAACAAGAAGCTGCCAAAAACTCGAAAATTGCAGAATCTACTCTAAGGGTAATGATAAGGGAAGGAATTAACGATTTTAATTCTTTATTATTCTGCCAAAATGATGTAATCCATATCCTTTCAATGTTTATGTTGAGAACAAATTCATGTATTCCCATTTTTGTTCCTTTTGGTTCTTACTTCTATCTTCAGTCACAGAAATGAGGTGAGATAAAATTGTAGTGACTAATATGGTCCCAAAGAAAAAAGCAGGCTGTTGAACTGGTTTAGGGAATGTGGATTTCTTTTCATTGAGAAAATTTTATCTTATTGTAATTTTTCTTGAATAAACTGTAGGCACTAGTTACTTCCATTTTGCTAACAAACTACAGTTAGGTTAGCAGTGCTTTAATTTCTGTGAAAGAAGATCACGGAGCCAAGGACCATATCCAGCATCACTGCAGAGTGCAGCCAGCCCTGGAGAATAAATCAGGCTCTAGAAGGAGTCCAGGCAAATATTTTTATTGCATTTAGTTGTGGATTTTTGTCTGAAAACACTTTGTTGACACCCTTTTTTTGGTGTTAAGATGTTTGCTGACTAGTTTCAAAGAGACTGTTAGTTTTGTATAGCAGTTTTTTATATGGAGAAACAAATACAAAATTTGGGGGTTTTGCATGTCCTCTGTATGTTAAATATCTTCTTGTGTCCTGCTTCAGAGGCTTGAGAATGCATTCATGACGTACTTTTTGCTTTTCCTGATGAGTCATGCCAACTACAGTATGCAGTGGGGCTGCAGGATCTTGACCTCCACAAGGTACTTTTTACCCTCTGAATTCATGAGATTACATGAAAGGTCTGGTGAAAGACCCTGACCTGCCTGGAAAACAGGTATATAAATCGTCTATTTTACCCTCCTTGTAATACAGAATTTATTGGCTTGAAAATATTTGGGTTCTGGACTAATGTTTACGTAAGACTAACATTTTTTATCAGCTTTAATCAATAATTTCTGATACGCAAATTTTAACTGCAACTACTTCTAATAAAAAGTTTGTTAAAACAGGCCAACTAAAGACAGAGGGGTAACTCAGAATAAATGAAATACCGAAAAAAACCCCCAAACAAACTGCTTAAGATGACTCTGAGCAAAAAAGAATTTTTACATAAATTTCTATGAATTCATTTATGATTAGCATTATTTTTCCTCAGTGATTAGATGTAGTGCTCACTCACACCAATGTTGATGCTGCTCCCTCCATTATCTAAAGCTCTGGCAGAAATTCTGAGAGGATGCACCAGCATATTGCAGTTATGATCAGGATAATGTCAAAATGTCACTAATAAAATGAGTTAACATTGGTGGACACAAACATTTCTACATTTCTGCATGATCCCATATTACTTCACTGAGGGCAGGCTACTTGTGTCAGATCTACTACACATTAAGGTGCCTTCAAAATTTGAAATGAGTGTCTCTAATTTTAGTTTTTTGGTTTAGTTTTTTTTTCCAGAATTGTGACTAGCTATATTTACAGGCAACTTTTGGTTAAATTTTCTGGCAAAATTTATAGAGGAAATGGCTATATTATTTTAATTTGATTTTACTTTAAAAAAAAAGTTTCTTAGCTTTGTAATTTGCCTGATCAAAGCTTTCATACAGGAATTTATTTAGGTTTTAAAACACAGTCTCCCACTGGGCCATATATGCTGATGTGTGCAACAAGCTCCATACAAGGCTTATTGGATGAGTAGGTGCAAAAGAAAAATAGGATCAGAAGTAAAAAGTGAGCTAAAGCCCTCAGTCCGTACAATAAGCAGTGCACAGACATTTTCAGTAGAGGTCAGCCCTTTTGTTTTTTACTTCCTTCTCCTTCCTTCTCTTTCCTAGTAAAAAGTGCAAATTGCACTCTGTCATCTCTTAGGGGATAATCTGCATACACCCAAGCCATCTCTTTGGAATTGTATTTTGCATTATTTTAATCTCACTTTGCTCATAGAACTTTACACCGTGCTTAATACCAGTTCCCTTTTTACTGCTCAGTACAAGAGCTGTAGGGCTGGTAACTGCTAGCAAAACACTGGATGGGAATTCTTTGTCATCCAATGTTCTGCACATGCTGTAACAAGAAAAAAAGGAAAAGAAGATATACTCATTGGAAAAAAAAAATACGTCATTAAAGAAGGCTCTGAAGGATTTTGAAAGCGTTGCTTTGCCATTTTTATTTTTAAAAATCCAGCAACGGGATTCCAACAAGCATAAAACTATCAAGTTTTGTCACTAAGGTTTCATGACCACATGGTTTCCTATTACGACATATTAAAAGTGTTCATCATTCAGTGTGTCTGTACTTAACTCTGAAGAGAAATCTAGCTGCACTTTTTAGACACATTAATTAATTGGGATTTTCCTCCAGAAAATGTGAAGGCTGATAATGAACGTGTCACATCAGTTATGTATCTAGTGAAAAGGTTTTAGTAGCAGAAACTGTAGTTTACTGCAATCAAAACAATAAAAGTATGTAGCCAGCAGCTTTCATTGTTTTTCTATCAAGAGTGGCAGCAAGTTTAAAACTTTCAATCATAAGTATAATACAAGGATTGGTTTTGCCTGCCGTACTGTCACTTTAATTTTTAAAGAAGAGGTTTTATAACTAAAAATACATTTTTTTTAAAAAAAAGGCAAGCATGATAAAAAGTTAAATGGATGTCTGTTCTGGATTCAGAAGGGTCACTGTTTCGAAAATGGAGCTGCTTGAAAGTACTCAGAATTTATTTTGATTCTTTGACAGTTTTGCACTCAAGGTGAAAGGAGACTATGACGTCAATCCCATTTGATAGGCAGTGATTCTCCACTGCATCTGACATTAATTAATTCTCTTTTTAGCAGGGTCAACAGTCAGAACAAAGACTAAATAAGTCAGGAATATCTTTGTGGAAGTCAATGAACTGCATGGGGGAAAATAATCGTGAGAGCAGAAAGAACCCCAATAAATGTAGTTCATTATTCATTTCAGTTAATTGCTGTGGAAAATAAGTGCCCTTGAACTTTCTAAGCCATTAGCAGAAGACACTCAACTCCTGTCTTAAAGAGAAGGATGATTAATACTTAAGTGTTTCTCTGTATATATGAAATGATGATCCCACCACTGGGAGCTTTCACCACTGGACAGCAATCGAACTGTTTCAAAAGGATCAGGTGGGAATGAGGAAAAGACATGTTTCCCGGAATTCAGAGCTAAAATAAGGCTTTCATTTTGCTATTATTTTGCAAGATGCGAAAAGACTCTGCGAAAGAATATCCAAGCTGCAAATAAATTCAATTAGCTGTTACAGCTCCTCTCAACTCAACAATTTTTCTACCTATAAGGAAAGTCTTGTCCTTCTTCTTACTACCACTTACTCTGGTCCACCTTTGCCATTTGCCACAGGCTGGGGTGGACCTGATCCTCAAGGTCTTCTTAGACTTGAACCCTTGAAATTAGGTCTCTCACATTCTCATAATCAACGTTCAACTGCAGATGACAAGACACTACATATCATTATCCAGTGCTATTTTTAAAATCTGGGACACAATGAAGATATTCCAAGTTAGTGGTGAATCTCAACTCTGAAGAAAACTTGTTTTCAAACCAATGCAAAATTAAGGCAAGTTCCTTATTATTTCATGTGGATCACAAAATCATTGTCAGTAGGAAGGAACTGCCCTTTATATGGGACTGCCACCAGTATGAAGTTGAGGAGATAATTTTAAACTATCAAATTTGATTTCTGATGTCACTAATCTGGTTTTATGCTCTTTAAGTTTTCCAGATGATTTAATTGAAGCTATTTTAAATATTTTTAAATTAATAATGAATGTGTCTTTAGGTCCATAAAATCTGAATTTACATCTGAATGTCTTTAAAATTCTGGGAAAATTAAAACTACTGTTCTATTTCTTTATTATGAGTTATTCAATCCATCTAGATATACACAAAATGCTTCTTGATCATTTGTCAAATCTATAATTTGTAGACACAACACACTCATCTTAGGGAAATTAAATAAATAGGTCATATGTAGAAATTTTTCAGAAATGAAAGTTTTCCAATGTGTTAAAAACATCACAAGTCCACTGCATGATACCAGTGCTACTTCAGAGTTTATAGAACAACAAAAATTTCACAGCTATTTATGGCAATTAAAATATTTCATGCAGCATTTGACAATCCACATTCACCCTTGGTTCATCAGAGGGCAGACCAGCACAGAACACAAGAATGTTCAGGGACATTTACCTGTACTGCAGGACACAATTTAGAGAAGAACTGTGATGCATGTGTACAATTTGTAACGTAATTTCTTTGTTTTATTTCCATTAGTAGAAACATTGACATAGACCATCTAGACTAAGTGAAGCTTAATTGTTGAATTACTTTTCTGAATACAAAATATGGGAGTTAATAAGTATCTGAAAGAAGATGGGGAAAGATGCATTAAGCTGCCCAGCTTTATTCTTTTCCTGCTGTGTTAAGTATGGGTCTGTTTGACTGCCAGCATAGCATAAAGGCATAAACCAACACTTTTTGACCACTGTTTATATTAAGAAGAATATGTGCCTTAAACTATGAAAAAACTGAATTTTCTTCAGAAAAAAAAATCATAGAATGATAAAATCATATCCCTGCCTAAAGAAGGGTCACCTACAGCAGGTTGCTCAGGACCATATCTGGTTAGGTTTTAAATATCCGCAAGGACGAAAACTCCACAGCCTATCTGGGCAACCTTTGCCAGTGTTTGATCATGCTTGCAATAAAAAACTTTTTTCTTACAAGTAAATGGAATTTCCTGTATTACAGCTTGTGCCCAATAGCTGCATTTGAGATAGTCCAACAGAGTAAGGAATGTAAGAAGGAGGAAGTATTTTTTGGACCATGTTATAAGCAGTTTGTAAAAGGAAAACCATAAACATACCTGTGATTCAAGATGAATATCTAATTGTGGTTATTTAGATATTTGTAAAGCATCCATTATAATATCTTTTAAGTGTATGTGTGTCTACACTATCATAAAAGTCAGCTCCTCCTTTATTCCTATCTCTTCATCGTGCAGTCCTTGTATGTATTTCACACCTAAGCTCTCTTTCAGAGTAAAGCAGTTAGACCTTTCTGGGATGAAAGTTGGTGGCAATTCTGAGAACATTTGCTCTGTTGGGCTGTAAAACACTTCTCACATTATTTCAAACATCTTGAACTGGGAAAACAAACAAAAAGCCAGACAACCATTCAACCAAAACAAACAAACCAAACCCCCACAGGTGGGCTAGCAGAAATCTGGCTCAAATAGTGTACACTTTACATGCAACCAGTTTGCTCTTGAAGCAGTTAGCAGTAATGTGCACGGACATAAGCCATTCAGAATCACAGAGTTTGGGGATCAAGGACTGGGATGAACGTCCTAAGCAGAGCGGGTGTACCTGCAGAAATACTAGATGTTCAGAAAGCTTTGAGATCAGGTATTTATCTCTTATGAGAGTAAAAACTCTTGCTGAAGTCGAGGGGATGCCCTTATGTTCTGTAGGGGAAGATAGACCCAGACAAGATGAAGGTAAAGTCCTTTGTGCAAAGTGGCACGTCCCGTGGGGTGTATGACCAAAGCAGCAAAATAATATAAAAGAGAAAGATTGAGGAGGAACAGTTTTGATATATAATTCAAGATAACTCTGTTCCTGTGCTTCTTATCACTGCTCTTGTAGGTTTCCTAAGGATTATAAATTTTAGTTTCATGCAATGATTGTTTAAATGTCTTTTTTTTTACCTGAGAAACACTGCCAGTGAAATATTGCTAAGTTTCAAAGAATCTGAGACTTAACAGTTTTTAGCTGTGGTTATTGCTGACTGATACATGCATGGACTTTACTGTCAAAGAGAGGTGGGTTTTCATTTGGGAGCCCTTAACATGCTTGGACTGTCCCAGAATAAAGACACCGTGAAGGTGAGACACTGCGGTTTCACCACAAGACGAGATCACCAATGTTACACTATACCTCAAACTCAAGTTGCCTGATTGATTGTAAAAAAAATTAAACCATGTCTTTCCATCTGTTTTGCTTTACAGCAAGGCAATATGCCAGTTGCTCCAAGTGAAAAACAGACCTTTTGAGCAGTGAGCTCAAGACTTTTATGTCTGTAAGGTTTCAGAAGTGCTACACTTACAAAGTCATTCCAACACATCTCAAGTGATAATATACCCTTCTGTATTCCCTGAATTCTGTTGCTTCAGAAACTTTTTCACAGAGATGTGAAAGGTAGCATTGTCACCAGAGAACTTTTTGAATGGCCTGTTTTTTCCTAAACTTGGACTCTTTCAACCTGACCTTCAGTACTTGTCTGAGGTTAGGGATGGAGCTGGTTTGGTTTACTGAGCAGTCATCAGAAATAAGCAGCTGGAGATCTTCAACATGCATTACTTTCTTGAAAGTGCTTTTCCCTTTTGCTTTGCCTCTATGGGCTTAGTGTGGAATGTCAGTTAAGTGTCTAAAATTAAATGCAAGGAAAGCAAACAAAGCTTTGGAAGGGAAGGTGTCAAGAGGATGGACCAGGCTCCTCTTGGTCAGGCCAAGGAATAGGACAAGAGGCAGCAGGCAGAAAATGATGCACAGGAAGTTCCACCTGAATATGAGGAAGAACTTCTTTACTCTGTGGGTGACTGAGCACCGGAACAGATTGTCCAGAGGGTTTGTGGAGTGTCCCTCACTATTCAAGAACTATCTGGACAGTCCTGTGCCATGTGCTGTAGGATGACCCTGCTTGAGCAGGGAGGTTGGACTGGATGATCTACTGTAATCCCTTCCAGCCTGACCCACTCTGTGATTCTACAATTCCAGTTCCCCCAAACAAGAGCACTCCATTTTATAACCTGTTCATTCTTTCTGGATTGACAGTTCTCTAAAATTACCTGCGTGTTATCAATACTAGAAGGTGAAGGTACCAGTGAAGTGGCAGTGCAGAAACTTAGGGAAAACCTACCAATTTGCACGCTCTTGCCAAAAAGATGATTTTTCAATTAAAAGCAATAGAAGCTCTCAAACTTCCTTAGTAATTTTGAACTAAAAGAAAAACAATTTTAGAAAAGCCTAAGCTTGTAGAGGAGTTGGGGTTTTTGGTTAATGACATAACAAAACAGTACTTTCTTCAGACAGAATCATGATTTCTAAGTTCTCGTGAATATTGGCAACCGTAAAATTTCTGCTTTCACTTTCTGAGGAAAGTGAGTGAGAGATCACTTTTTAAAAATGAAAATTATTTTGTTTCCCTTTTATTTTAATCACAAGCTCATGTGAACAAAGTCTATATGTTTTGGTGATTCCCAAATCCTTTCTGTGTCCCTGCCTTAACTCAGATTTGCAGATCAGAGTTAAATAAAATTTATCCCATTTCCTGTTATGGCAGATGCAACAGGAGCCACTGCCTGCTCTAGCTTTAACAGCCAGACTAAAATCAACAGCTCAGTCCTGCACCAATGAAAACAGTGGGAGGATTTTCATTCACCTGTGTAGGCACTGGATGGTGATTAGGATCCACATATATCCCAGGCTGGGCCCTGGTCTATATGTCTCCTTCCAAAGCCATCCCTGTTACCCACGTATCTTTTAGCCCTGTGTTGAAATCACAGCAACATCTCACTTCTAACTTCATGTTGAATCAAACAAAACAAAATTGTCCAAAGTGGAGAGCAACACTGAATCAAAGCCAGTCTCTCCAGGTCTGGAAACATCTAGCTCTGTAACATTGTGCCCTGCTTGGTGTAATCTGTGTGCTGAGGGTGTTGGGGAAGGCTGAGCAGCAGAGGGGTGTAGAGGTGCGCTCTGTCACGTGGAACTGTATTTTTAAACGTTTGGCAAGTAACAGGGAGAAATTCTGCTTGCCTAAAAGAATCAAGAATATTTTGAGTTGGAAGTGCTGTCTAAGAAGTTAAATTCCTTTGAACATTTTTGAGTTTCATTGAAGCTCAGTTCCTATGATATGGTATACACAGCAGGATTCCTATAAGGACTAGATGTTTATACATAGACTGGGAACAATTCTAGTCTAGCATCATGTATGGGCTGATTGTCTAAAAGTTAGCTACAAGCATGTGTAAGAACTTCTCCAGCTTCACTGAAATGTGTCTGTACCACTTGGATTTAAACAGAATAAGAATTTAAAAAGTGCAAATTCAAGGAAACTCAGCTTTCAGCTTTCCATAACTCTGCAGAATGAAGTATCCAGGGGAGTTTCTCATAGGAGTTTCAAAGGACTCAGAATTGCACATTGATATGTTTCTTCTATTTCAACCATGCCCTGAGGTCTTCACAAAAAACTGGGATTCTATTGTGTCTGGTATTGAAGAACCTCACAGGAAGGTATAGCTCATATGCTGTATTGTTCTGCCTGTCCAGTCTGTAATTAACTGTTCAACTCATCTAACACTTATAAAATCAACAGGTTTTTTGATTCCTACATGTTTCTAGAACTGCCAGATTGCAGCAAAGGCTCTGCAAAAGGACTTCTAAAAGCAAATGAAGCCAAGTGTCCTTTTGAGCTCATTATCAAATCTCAGAGTAATTCTAAAAGCTCTAAAAGCTCCCAGAACAATGATGTCAGTAATAATGTTCTGTGAACCCTTTACTGGCTCTTTGTAGCTACTTGTAAGACTGCAGAATGATGCATCATCATTTGTTATTGCTGGATTTCAGAAGAATCCACAATGTGCTAAATGCTTCTACTGTGCTGGTAAAAACACAATCCTTACCCAGAAAAGAGGGAAAGGACTAAAAGAAGAGAAAAAGACAAAGGAAATAGTGTGAGATATTTTACTTATTCTTAGATTGCTCCAACACTACCTGGACAATCTGTTTTTTCCTTTCACATAGAGTCTAAGATACACTTTCACTGGACCCTTTTTCACTTATAGCCAATCTCTTTTTTCAACTTGTGTTCACTCATGGGATAAATGGGACCAATAAGCAAAATGGATTAAATATTATGGTCTGAACTCCACTGAAATCAATAAAAGACTTTCTGCTAACTCCAGTCTGCTACAGACTATGGTTTAATCAGCCAGGTGCATTTAGGTGTCACCATTTCCTTTAAATTAATTTTAAATATAGATAAAGAAAATTATCATAATTGTCCAAGATTCTATTTCTGGGAAATCCAATCTGAACACTACAGATTGAAACACCTCCCTAAAAAGAGGTGAGGTTTTCGTGCATGGGAGAGAAATGGGAGTCAGACAAGCATATACTTCTGTTCATACTATTAAACTTTGTTCAGTAATATTAGCTATCTGTTTCTGAATTCTTCAGTCTATTAACTGCTTGTCCCCATGCACTTCTAAAGCAATTATCACTATCCTGACACTTTGAATTATTATTTATTGTTGTTATTAATATTAATTCCAAACAGTGACAAAACAAATTGGGTGTCCTTCACACAAAAATGAGACTGTCATCAGTGGAGCCTTTTGCTGTGTTTGTGATTTGAAGTGTAGTATTGATACCAGCAAAAATACCAACACCAGTGCCACTGATAATTGTTGTGATGGCCAAGTGTCACTCCTGGCAAGTGAGAGCAGACCTTAGTTCTGCACATAGAAGAGCACATTATTAAATAAAAGTTATTTTATGCCCTATGTGAGGCTGTAAAATTGTAAGTGAACTGTATGGAGAATATGTGCATCACCTCTGAGTGCACTCTACAGAAATCCCTCAAAAGAGAGGAAGAAATTTTAAGATCCTTCGGACTAAGTGAATTTGTGAACTAATAGAATGAATAGAAAATGCAGGTCATCCTCTCTCATTCCCACTGGCTAAAAACCACCAGAAACTCAAACACACTGCATACTTGGCACCTTCCTTCCCTGGCTGGAAGTCCTGTAGCCCAGTCAGTCCACAAGATAAGGTGTATTTTCTCAAAAGACCGGGTGAAACAGGCATGCCTGTCTGCAGTCTTTTGGGAATTGGAATTGTGTCTGACAGATTTTCCTCTGAAACAAAATGTGTGTGGTGTGCTAGGCATTAAATATCTTATTTACTTTTTTCCTTATGGAGACAGATCACCAATATGTTTTTTGCCTTTAAGATTGATCATCTTCTTTTCTCATTTTTTGCACCAACAATGATATTTTTCCTCACTCTACTTCTAGAATAAAAATTCCTGTATGAGTTCACTTCAAACCATGACCAGGATGAATGATGGATTCTCATATTGCCAGTAACATATATACATTAACATATCCATCAAATGTCATACTAAAATCCTACAAATCATAGTTTCTTCTTCTTGTCACCCATAAAGCCAGAAACTATGATTTTGTATTTGGAAGCGTAAGAAGTATATTTATTCCTCTCCTCCTCTTCATGCTCCTCCTTTTGCTTTGGTGGGACAGGCACAAAAGTCTGAAGGCACAAACCATTCCATTTTGCACTCTCTTCTGTCGCATTCTACAAAACGCATCTTGCTGCTGCACCTTGAAACTTCTGTCTATCTCATCTGAGGATCATTCCACAGCTGGGAAACAATGACTCTTAGAAAGAAAGAGAAACTGAATGTGCTATATGCGGAATACAGGGGATAGAACAATATTAGCACACTGTCACTGTTAGTCCCCTTGCCTTCTTGAACAGATAGTGTCAGTGTCTATCTGGGATGGATGACTCAAGCTCAGTAGGTGTGCAGATGACAGTTCAGGCTTATGAGCACAAAACACCTTTTATTCCATGATTCAGCCCATCTCCGGTCTGCCAGCATAGCTGTGGCTGCAGCTTCTGTCACATCCTTCCCCTTAGATGATTTCCCCTTATGAGGTCATGCTGCTTCTGTTTAAAGAGACATCACAGAGACATGCCTTCACTGTTTCTGGAGTCCCATCTTTGCCTGTATTTGCTCTTAAAGACCTCACAAACTGTGGAAAAGGGATGCAATTTTCACAAAAACTTGTGCATGAAGGAATCCACTCTGAAAACAGGAGGCAGTGTCATTTTTATCTTGACCAATCACAGCAGTCTCACATGGGCTCCAGATAGTCTCTGTCATTGCAAGACAATTGCTGACAACCATTCAGTAAATTTATGGTCAAAGAGGAGATGGCTACTGAAGCCACCAGTGCTGATTCATGGGAAATCTGGTGGCCAGTCATTGATTTCTCCTTTGATGTCCAGAAGGTGGACATTTGATTTGTAACTATTCAAGGTTAGCCTGCACAGGGGCGTCCTCCAAACTTCTCAGTCATCATTTTTTAGGCTACAAGTGTCATCTTTAACAGCAGTGAAGGAACTGTTGTGTGAAATATTATGGCATTAAACAGAAGTTTCTTATTTAAAGATGCTTGCATTGTAAGCTGCAGGCAAGGGGTTTGCCAGTTGTATCTGGTGTTCCCATGACTGAGCAGGAACATAACCCTGTAGATACATGTCCCACAGACAAGTATTGAACTACCCTACTACCATGTGCCTCTTCAATGAAACATTAGCAGCTTTGGGACCTGACAAATTTTACCCATGATTACTTCAACACAGGTTATATGAAGAAAGTAAGCTGAAAGACAGAAATATGTTTTGGTATTTATTTTAATTCCAGAATAATACATCTGTGCTAATCAGAGAGGTACCTTCCAGGCAGATGTTCACATCACGTGGGAGTTCATATGCCAAACGCAAGATTAATGGGCTCACATGCCAATGAAGCACTCTTTCACTTTCACTCTTTCATGCCAAGGATGAAAAGCACCAGCTCTTCAGTGGTGAAGCTGAAGCTACACCATCCCTTAGCTGCAAAGGTTTATTCCTGTGGGATTTCCCAGAGATTATATCACTGATTCATCAAACAATCTGTTTAGCTTTATCCTTTTCGTGTTATAGTAAAGGGCTTACCCCTTTTCTCCTCACATAGGCAAAACTTATAACTCGCATGTCTAGGGTATATGGCACCATTGCTCTGTGGAGCATTTTTATCCTGCTTCTGATGAGGCACTAAACAGAAAACACTTCTCTTAAACAGATGAGTACTGGCTTGGTTATAAGAAGTGACATTTCAGTCTGCCCCGGATAATAGAACAAGTGTCAATTTAGTGTCAAAAAACAGCAAATTACCTGCCTATATGAAAGGTTTTTAGTTTTGTTTTCCTTCAATGGCACGCAAGCTGGCTGAGATTCTATCTCCACCATGAAAAAGGCCTTCATTTTGTCTTATTAAATGAAAGCTGAGCTTATCACTGACATCACAGGCTAGTCCTAATGGCTTTTACAATGGCCTTAATGGCCAGCCTAAGAGACTCCCTGGGCCACATTCTCAGGCCGTATAAACTAATGAACAACTGGACCCTGCTTTTTTGAGTACTTCCTCTCCCCCATGTGTCTTTTTCCACCCAGTAGTAAGGTACAGCCTAAATTTGTTTCCTGTGTCTGAGATCTGGCCCCACAATTTTCATACAATTAACCATTTTTAAACACGTTCCTGCTTGAAATCTCAAATGTCCAGGTTCAGAAGGCCAGATTTAAGGTGTTCATGAGTATAGCCTGATCTTCTTACCCATCTTTGCCTCCACCTGCTTGTAGGGCTGTGCCTGAGTATGATTTAGGAATTTCCTCCAACAGTTTATCATTGGTTTTGTGGAACCCAAATTACCTTCATTTTCTTTGAATTTTATGGAAAGGAAATAAGACATAATAAAATATTGTTCCCAAAAGAGCAGTTGTGTAGTATAATCTGCATTTCTCTTCTATTTCAGGCTGCCTCATGAGGACACTATGTTGCCAAGGTTATACAGCTATAATCATCATGTATTTATGCAAAATAAGAACTATGTAATAGTCTAACATTAAACACGACGAGATTATTTTTAAATGGGAAATACAGATGAACATAAGCCTTTTCTTCTAATACTTCCTTTTCGTAGGAGTTCAAACAGAAGCTTTAGCCAAACACCAGCATGTATCTGTTTCTTTATTACTTTACCAGTGTTGATAGACTAAGACAATTAGTGTGTCTGCACATCTATTAAATATATCAATTTTTAGGTCACAAAATGTTCTTTGTGAGGAACTGCCTTGTCAAATAACCTCTAAAAAGCTCTGTATTTTACAAACACATGTGGTCAGGCACTGGAGAGTTATAGCTGGAACCAACCACACCACAACTACTATTTGGATGAATTAACCGATGTGTGTGGTATCTCCTAAAATATATCAAATTCCCTTAGCTCCTTATCAGTCACAGAACAGAGCCCTGGATTGTTATCTTATTCCCTAAAAGTTCTTCCTGTACAGGGAAGGAGGAGGACAAGACTGCCAGATTCACTGGTTCCTACGTGTGCTGGCTCCAGGGCAGGGAAACACCCCTCTCTGCACCCTAACGCGGGATGTGGATGCAGGTCCACACTACTCCTTTGCAGATACAATGGAGATGCTGCCTTGTCAATGTAGGAACGTAAGAACACATACAAACACAAGCGCAGCTCCTGATTTAGACAGTTTTGTAGTGTTGCAGAACATCAGAACAGATGTGCTGAATGAGGTCCAAATCCATCCCGCCTGTTATCCCCCTGTTATCCCTCTGGCAGTGACAAGGTGAGTGTCTGGGGCAGTACAGAGGAAGGTGGAGGCATGCACTGATATTTTCAGACTCCACCAGCTGAGTCTCAGAGGCCTTCTGTGCCAAGTTTGCTTTCTAGGTGTTTCCATTCCTGGATTTATCTTCCTTGTGCATTCTCTCCTTGAATCTAAATGAGCTTTGAGCACCAATAACATCCTGTAGCAGCAAGTTTCCCACCTTGGTTACACACAGTGAGAAAACGTACTTCTTTTTGTTTGTATTCAGCTTACATCTTACTAATTTTGGTGAGCCACTAGTTCTTTAACTGGGATGAAATGGTGAGCAAACCATCCTTATATACCATCTCAACAACACTCACAATTTCTTGGGCACTTCTCTTACCCCTCTAGAATTTTTCCCTTTTCACAGTGTTGTCACCTAATTTATTTTGTTCTCTCCTCCATGGAAGGCTTTATACTCCTTTGGTTATCCTTTTTGCTCCTCTCTAAATTTTTTTATTTTTTTCTGGCACCTGTTTTCAGATGGGGAGGATCAGAACTGCTTGTGTAAGGAGAATATAAAATCTGCTATGCCTTGATGCTCCTGAGAACAGAAAGAGAGGAATCAGCCCTTGCACAAGTCTCAACATCTCCATACAGGTTCTATCAGAATTTGTTATCTTATGTTCCCGAAAGCAGTAGTTATGCAACAGATTTGGTTGCCTTTCAGTCAGGTGTAACATGATTCCTGAATGTGTATTACTCCACACACCCAAGAAACCAGGCTGAGATTCCACGTTGTAATTTTTCAAGTTGCAAAGCTAGTTTAAAAGCAATATTCCCCATCTGTGTTGGTACTCAGATGTGGTAATTCAACTCTCTGGGTGACCATACTAAAAAATGGTTGAGTGGAATGATCTAAGCTAAGAGACACTCTCTCCCACCCTTCCTCAAGTGTTGCTTTCCTTTGTTTATTAACCTGCATCACTCCAGCTGTCAGCAGCAATACCAATGAATCAATTAGCCTTGCTGAAGGACTGATAAGCTTCCCCCACCAGAGGTGGGGTGGCAGAGAAAGGAATGAGCAGGTGAGAAGAAGAAAAAGGGGATGAAACTTCTTAAATTGACTTCCCAGCAGCAAAATCTTCCTGTAAAACCATGGTCTCAGAGGTGATGAGTAGCTGCACTGATTTTACTAATGGTGCTTTTTTCAGAGAGTGACTCTACAGATGGGAGGGATTTGGGAGGTTCCTGCATGGAAAGGTTTTATGTTTGTGCAGGCAGTGATGGTCTGAATTGTTTGTGATTTTTCAGGTACAGGCCCACTGCCTGAAACAGCTGCCTTACAACATCGACAACACACCATACCCCTCTATCCCCCCCATAAAAGTAAAAATAAATGAGCAGATTGAGACATGGAGCATGGAAGGATGGATAATATGGGGATGTTAAGGAGCAGTGAAGTGGGAAGCTACTCCTGCAACTGGGACAGAAAGCAGAGTTTTCAAAGTACTAGTCAGGAGGTTTAAGAAGACAAGACTGGAGAAAGCGAAATAGGAAAATGCAATTCCAAGCTCCCAGTGACATATTTAAATAGACTCTGCCCTCTTTAAACTTTGGATTTGCTGCAGTTTACATCACTAATCCTCACATTCCTTAAATGCCAATCTGGCCTCTTAAGGGGGCACTTGGGCAGGGAGGTGGTCTGGGACTTGCCATTCCCGATAAGCAGAAAGTACTTGAACAGATATTGTATCCAGTGTGCCTTTGTGGCTGTCAGACAAACAGCAGCAAGTTCTCAACCAAATGTGCTCAGCCAGGTCCTCTCCAAGTGCCAAGATATACCTCAACTGAAACGAATTTATGCCAGGGAAGTTCTGGTCAGATAATTTTCCAGTTTCCTCAAAAAGCCTTCAGTATATAAACAATATTTTGAAGCATTTCACTCTCAGAAGGCGGTTGAGCTGTTTTTTGGCATTTTTATTGAAAATTTCTGTCATAGTTTAATCTATTTAAATTTTTTTTTTAATTTTCATGTATATTACAAATTGCACGTTTCTGAATTTAAAAAAAAAGCCACAGAAGTGCTAGCTCATGATTTATTTCAGTACAAAAGCTCCAGAATAAGCACATACAGAATCAATTTATCTATATGAATATTCATGTTTATAGCAGACAATATAAAAAAAAATTAAAGAAAGAACACTTAATGATTGCCTTAACACTCCTTTATAATTTACCAAGCTAAAATTGCAGTGAACTTTGATTTGTTAAGATATTTCGATAACCAAACATTTTCCTTGCAAACATGTGTTCTTTGAGGAAATATATCAGGTTAAAAGAGTTTACACTAAAAAAAGACATCTTAAACAAAGGTTAAAAATTACACCATGAAAAATGAGATCTTTCTGGAGACCAGGTAACTAAATATCAGAGGAACATGTTATCTTCATGGAGAAAATCTGAGTTTTAAGTGAAACCAGAGGGGACCGGGTCAGTCGGCGTGACCCTGCAGGCATGCTAAACAAGCCTAACTCCATTTCAGACTCCGTCAGTGACTGCTGCAGCGAGGTGCTTGAAATGGGGCTCTGTAGCTCGACAGTATTGTTTTTCCGTCTCCATTTTTCGCAGGGAGCCCAGATGAAACCTCAACACAGAGAAATATAAGTATTTGCACTTAGATTTTTTTTCTTCCTCTGGAATTAACTATCTGAATGTTTGGTATTTTGATAAATCAGTGCAACCATTAGTATCTGCTCATGTTGATTAGTTCAATTAGATCTAAAAGTCTGCATTAGTTATCGTAGTTAGCAGATTTTAAATTATAAATTTGTTCCTATACATTTTAATAACCTTTATGTTTCTTTATACCTACATGTTTGCCACATTTATATTTTATTTGGTTTTCTTTTACTTTGTGGTTAGTAAGATTTATTTCTTTATTTTGAAAGCTTATTTTTTTTAAAGTTTATTTTAGTTGCTTATTTGATAGTTATTTGCCTTTTTATTTCTGTTTTATGTCAAATCTCTCTAAAGTTTAGGGAAGGAATCTTTCAAAAACAGTGTTTGTAGCTCAAAATAAATATTTTATGTTAAACATTTATTTTATTTGTAGCCATCTGTGGGACTGAAGTGCCACAATAAATTGTATACAATACCTGAATGTAATTTTCCAGAGTTCACTATTAGCTTTGCCAAGATTTTAAGGATATCACTCTCCTTATTTTTTTTTTTTTTTCAAATTGCTCTTTGAATGTAGCAAAAGATCACAGATGCTTTTTGGTACATTGAAATGTTTTAAATTTAGATGTATGCCGACATCTATCTTTGTTGTGTTTGTCTTGTGAAGAAAAGTTATGAGAAAGATAGTGACAGGGAGTCAGAGCAGCCTACTGCATTGTACACACGGGTGTAGATGTAAAGCTGGATACAAACTCACATGGCAAGTGCCTACGTTCAGTGGAGACAACTGCAATAATGTAGCCACTGTATTTCGTTAAATGCACCTCTAAGGTGTAGGAGAGTGTAGCAGGATTTAGAGTTGTTGGGGCTACAGCAAGGTATTAACTCAAGGCAGGAATAGGATAAGACCAGCAAAAATCTGTCAAAAGGATTCTATCACTGTGATAAGTTGATTATTTGCTTTGAGTTCTTTAGGTTGTTATTCCAAGTGACTGCAAGCCATTTGAAGTGCATATTAAAAAAAAAAAAAAAAAAAGCAAAAATTGGAATCTGTTCCGTTTTCTACTCTGGCCCATGGATCTTAAAATCCTCAGTCCAAAGCAACCAAATGTCAGTTCTCATAAGAAAGCCAGTTGCCAGATGTTGTAACAATTGATGGCCCAGATGACAGAGGTCACCATTTGTTTTGGGCAGCTGTCCTTCAGTGAGCGGTGCCCCGGAGGACCGTGGGCAGACGCCAGATGGTTCTGGGTGGGTGCTCTGGCAGCTCCAGGGCCACAGGCTCCTGGAAGGGTCTGGGGGGACCCAGCAGATTCCCAGAAAGATATCAGCTGGGGAAGCTGGGATTTAAATCAGAATGTTTGAAGTCAATATAAGCTAATATGAATGAATTTGAGGCCAAGTATAATAACTACTGCCACGAGGGGATGGCAGTAGCAAAGCTGGGCTCCCACAGAACATCTAAATACCCAAATCATTAAGCTTTCCTGTGACCTGTATATCCTAGGTCAAATTCATATGGAGACTACAAAGCCCACAGGCTAAATTATCTATTTGAGGACGCAGCTAATCAGTCTTGCCTAATAAAGCTACAAGAAAATGCGTGTTCCAAGCTGACATCACCACAGACAAAGTGCACTGTAATACAATGAGTCTAGTGCTCTCCAGCCTCAAACTGGGATGACTGGAGGGGGATCTGATAGAGAAGCTGTAAAATCATTAGTTGAAAAGAGAAGGTGAATAAGTAGCAATTGGTCACTGTCTTTTCGATGCAAGAGCTAAGAGTCATCAAAGGGAAACCAGCAGGGATTCATGATAAACCAAAGGAAAAACTTCCTCACCAAGGGTTGATGTATCCTGCAGGATTGCTTGCCGCGGGATAGGGATGGGACTAGAGGTTTATTAGTGGTCAAAAATGGCTAAGACCATTGCAGGCAAATCTGTCAAGGGTGCCTGAATACAAAAAATTGTGCGTTTCCCTTGCACTTATACTCTTCTTCAGTTTATTTATTGTGGGCTGTGTCAGGTACAGACTGGTGAGTTTGGTAGTTACTTGGCTGGGCCACTGTGGTCATTCTCAAGGTGTCACCTTCAGCACTGTATAATCACAGAAATCTGGAGAGGGAATGCCTCTTTTAAAAAGGGTCCATATGAGGTGTCCTAGCCAGATTAGCTCAGCCTAAGGAAAATGTCATACGGCCTCCTAGCTGACTTCTCTCAGAAGGTCTTTGGAGATGTGGTGATTTTCAGGTTGCTTTTCAGTTTTGCCCCCTCCCAGCAGGAAAACAGGCTGTAATGCAATAAACATAAACTCATAATAAACATAATAATGCTTTAGTTTCTTATTTTTTCTGACAGTGTAGAAGCAATCCATCGGCCACTAGAAGCCTCAGGTTGAAAATCAGCAGTTACTGTCCTTGGGAGGTGGATTGCTGTCCTGGTCCCCATTCTTGCACTCCTTTATTTTCCTGGGTAAAGCTATACAGCTTAGCAGTCATGTGCCATAATCTCATGCTTGCATGGCAGTTTCCAAGGAAACTCGCAGGCTGCACATGCTAGGAGTGATCCTGAGGGGATGTCAGCTACAATTGCTTTGGTGGAAGCTTTGCTTGGAGTGGAAGCTTACACACAGTAGAGGCTGGGTTTGCCTTCCCAGATTGGGAACTGGGTGTTAGAATGTGCTTAAAACAAACATAAATATTGTTTTCCAGATAGATACAGGAGAGTAATACTACACAATAATTTAACTTCTTTAGAGTATTTTTTATTTTTTTTCCAAACCATGTTCGGCCTATTCCTGTAGCCTAATATTTGTGATCTGTAAAAGCTTGATTGTTTCATTTGCACTATTTTGTGAAGACTACTTTATTTAAAATGGCAATAGCCATGAAGGGAAAAAAGTGGATTAGGAAAACACAGTCTGAATAAATAACTTATGTTCCTGGAAAGCATAAGATTTGAAAAAGGTTTCTGTGTTAGAAAGGAAAGAAATTAGTTTGGAAGACAAGACAAAGGTCCAGCCTCCTAATGAGAATCACACTTGATATCTGCATATTACATGTACCCAGTACTATCTGCGTATGTTGAATGTTATCAGGCTGCACCTTTTCAGACTCTGAGATTTAAGCCTGCCCATACTGCACAGATTCTGTACACTCAAACAGCATGGTTTAGGTTTATAGGGATATTTGTGAAAGTGTCTGTCCGTGTACATTCTGTTCACCTACTCATTTGTCCTGAAGTTACACTGGATGCATATTTGGGGAGAAGACTATAGATTTGGTTTGCTTCTTTTCTTAATTTTTTCTTTTATTTTCTTCTTTTTGTTGTTGGTGTTGCTTTTGTTTTGTTTTGAGATCATGGGCAAACACTTTGGACTACAAACCAGAGACATAACACTGTGAAATACAAGGGCTGTGACAAAGAAAATGGAGTACATGTATCTTCTGGCTTCCAAATACTGGAGGAATGTTTGAAAGGAACCAGTGTATCATTTAATAAAGATTTTTATAAAACTTCAAGAACTAAATCTTAGACCATAAAGCACCAGGGTTTAAATCCAAACATTTCTTTCCACCATGTAATTTGAACTGAACAGAAAAGCTTAGTGATGGTGAGGAAGTCATGAACAGAAGGGAGAAGGTCAAAACTTGTTTCTTCTTATTCTAAAATAGAAAAGTAACGAAAAGTAAATAAGCCCTGCCAGCTCCCTGCTCCACATTAAAATACACAGAAGAGAAAATAAAGGTTGGAAGAATAGAAAGCTACTAGATGTTACCAGTTATCTTAAACTGTTTTAAATTAGATAGGAAATCAGTGCCATATTATCACAAATATACAGTAGAGGCAGAAACACAGAAACACATCCCTAACTTTACCAAAATGCATTTGTTTCATAACAAAAATATGTATAAGAAAGAATGCGTATCCAATCTGGAAGAATGTTAGCATTTAACACTCTTTTCATCTTTGTGAAAATACTCCCCTTCTGGGATCTTGCCAAGAAAGAGAGATTTTGACAAGCTGACTTCTTCCAGGGATACACTTCATGTCTAAACCCAGCTTCAGCTATGCAGCTATGTGTCTTTTTCTACTGAATAGTAGCTAGAGTGTGATTTTTGGGTTGCCTTTTTGGGGGTTTTTTTGGCTTTTCTTTTTTTATAAGTGGAAGTCATTATTTGGTTTTGAACAAGAACACTGTAATATGTTATCTTGCAAATCTGAATTCATCATGTGTTTGGTAGCTACATATGTACAGATATTCTGCTCACTTTCCATCTATAAACAGTGACAGAAAACACGCTTCGTTTGTAAGCTTCTGCAATTGCAAAATGTAACATGCAACCAAAAAAAAAAAAAAGAAAAATCTCCTTCATAATATTTCCTCCCATTTACAACACCGAGGTAAAAAAATAAATCGACAAACAGGAAGTTTCTTCAAAATTATAGCTCCTTCTATGAAGCTGACATTCTTGGGTGCCTGTTCCCTTTGAAGAGGAATAATTGAACAGGCTCTAGTTACAGGGGCCAACCCTTTTGAAAGCAGAGCTCTCTAGGTGAAGGTTATTCTTTACTCAGGGGTTAATCAGGGACCTGGATTTCAGTCTCTATAATACTGCTATAAGGAAAGGATTGAAAACAAATTCCTCACTTCAGAATTGCTCGAAATTTCAGTCTCCAATGTTGATTGGCACTGATAAGAGAGTCTCTGTTTTTTTTCTCTCTCTAATGAAAGCATAATCGATTATCTTTTTCTTAACTATTTGCTATTAGCTTCTACCTCTAGACAGTCTAATGATCTACAGAATATCAAATGCTTTCTCTAATTCAGCAAGTGATTCTAACGTGTGATCTTAAAACTTGTGAGCTGGTCA
Source organism: Rhagologus leucostigma (assembly GCA_013397725.1). Lineage (NCBI taxonomy): Eukaryota > Metazoa > Chordata > Aves > Passeriformes > Rhagologus > Rhagologus leucostigma. The sequence goes on along the minus strand of VZTD01006137.1, from coordinate 105,186 downwards.
CACTTGTGGTGTGTTGATGCCCCAGTGTTACAGATTAAGATAATGGGAACATCTGTACACATAAAAAAGTCCTTGTATTGCAGCCCGAGCCCAGATTTCTATTTCCTGACCTATGGAATGATCTGGAAATCAACTCCCACTTTAGGAACCCAGTGTGGTGGAAATGCTCATCATGTACAAAGACAAAGAAACAAGAAAAAACAGTCGAGATGCATCAGAAAGAGCCAAATAATCTGGTGGCAGAAAGTGAACCAAAATAGAGTTGAATGTACTGTGGGAAATCGTGTGAGGGAAATCTGGGTTTTGGTCTCACGTCTAGGAGTGGATGCAGTGAGGAAAGATACATTCACACTGGCAATTTGAAATGTGCTGTAGTTACAGAGGAAATTATTTAACTGGGTCTTCTTAGTGTTCTCTACAATGTCTGCATCTGCTTCAGTCAAGACAGAAAACGTCTTTTTAAAACTAAAAGCACTGACTATGGAAAAATTCCATAGATGATGAGACGTATTTCCCTGTCAAAACCCCACAACCCCATTGCACTACATTATTGCCTTCCCTGCTCTAAGGCTCAAAGCAATCAGGCAACCATTCTCCAAGCAGTCAGATAAAGCCGACTGGCCCTGCTGTCATACATTTTTCTAACTCTGTATCTAAAAAAAATACCACAAACCCCCTCCCACACCCCCCTGCAAAAATCAAAAATATAAAAAAAACCTAAACAACCCGCAAGTGAAGAAAAAAAGAAAAATTAAAAAGGTGAGTAAAAAAAAGTCCTTGGTTCATCCTTGACAAATGAGTTTTCCTTTTATTTCTGCATAGCTGCCCAGGTGAAGGTTGCTACCTGAGTTTCTAAACAGCATATGATTTGGCTTCATCTGAGCTGGTGATGTTACATCTACCCAGTGCTTGAATTTATCCGGACTATTTAATCACATAAAACATACTGGACCCTGCTTATTTCAATTCAGTACTTTTATAAATACTTTTTTGTATTTCTAGGACAGTGGTTTCCTGGCTGTTTCAGCCACTTTTCTTCCCTTTTGCATCTCCAGACTTCTCTGCTTCTGGCTTGGAGACTTTCTCAAGGGTCTGTAATGTTCCAAAGAGAGCAGGCAAAAGACAACGCAAGAGCCCCAGTCAAGTGCAGTGATGCTACCGAAGTGCATTATTCCATGAGGGAGTACTGCAATCCTTTGCTCTGTAGTCCTGGCTTTATTTATTCCATGGGGTGGGTTCTTCATACACAGAGAAAGTGGGGAAGGAAAATGGCTCCCATAGGTTACCGAGTGCTTCACGAGAATGGAGTGACATCCCTGGCTTCCACTGATCCTGTCAAACTATTCAGCAGCATTGCAGGAGGAGCTCGACACCTGAAAGAAGAAGCCCTGAGCAGCTTGTCCGAGGTCAGGGGAGCAGCCCGAGCGCTCACGTTAGCGCTCCGGGGTTCCCGTTCCCAGCTGTCAGCATGGCTGCCGAGCTTTTCACAGAGATTACCTGTGGCTTGCCTCTTTACAGTCTTTCCCACTGTTTGTCAGTCCCAGTTTTTGACATCTCATTTAAAATTAGATCCTAATTTTGAAACCTGATCTACGCCAGCGCCGCTCGGCAGCTCCGGCAGCTCTAGCGAAAGTGTGCCTGCACGGAAAGGCTGGTGGGACGGCAGCCAAGGATCGCAACTGTTCGGGGCTGGGACACGGCTGGCGGGTTTGTCCAGCGGCCAGCAGCCAGCACCCCGGGACTGCCCCTCGCAGCGCCCCGGGAGCCGCTCAGCGATGCTCCGCGGCCGCGCGCCCCCTGCCGCCCCCGCCCGCCCGCGGGGGCAGCGCACGGACACCGCCGCTCCCGCTCACAGGTCGTCTTCTCCCCCATCCCAGAGCAGAACAATAGGAGCACATCTGCGTTTTGAAGCTTGTCACAAGACCAAGGCATGAGTGGAAGTCACAAGACGAAAGTTCCCCCACCTCTTCCGCTAGTTTTCCGCTAGTTACCAACACTATCGAGGGATATTGGCCGCTTACTTGGTTTTGTCCCTGAAGAAAAAGCTGAGTTATCTGAAAAGACCTAACAGAAAGAGAGGGTCCTTTAAGAAATTGTAGTTGGCTAGTTTTCCCTCACAGGTATTGTCCAGGTAGGAATTTCTTTATGCAGGATGTAAGAGTGTATCTGATCAACAGGCCAGTAAAAAATCACTCAGAAAATTATTTTATTGCTAAGAAATCTCTATTCACCCACAAAATTCCAGCAATAGTAAAATAAGTGAGTGAAGACTGTCATAAGCATTCCTATGTCTTGTGCGCCAGTCTGAAAGACAGATATACCAGAGAAGATCCAGCCCACTCCAATTCTATCTATTCTGGAGTGTTAGTACCTAAAATTAGTTCATGTTCAGAATAGAGTTACAAATTGCTTAGCTCTGCAGACACAGAATTCATAAGATTCTTCCTCATGACTGAGACTGTCATACCCTTTCTTGGTCACACAAGTTCAGGAGTATGGGTGCTTAAAACCCTGCTACATGAAATTAATCTGTGCTAAGCAAAAGAAAAACAAACAACCAAACGAACAACCAACCCCAAAAAAAAAGTCCCAAAAAACCAGGACCAAACCCACTAATTTGAACTTCGATTAAGTTCAAAATAAGGGCCTGTAAATGTATTTGTTTGAAGGCACAGAATATGTCTGACTTCCCATTGTGGTCAATAAAAGCAAAACAACGATCAGCTATTTCTAGCACAAAAGACTTAAGAGTACATTTTACTTACCTAATCGTCAGTATCTAGTTCCATCTGGGGGCCCCTTGTGGTTTTTCCCGTTCAGGATGTGTCCATCTTATCTGCTGTCCTCATGTGGATATATTGAATTAGTCGCAAAATGAATTGTCTTGTGAGACACTCCAAGTTCAGGCATCTGGACTGAGCCCCAAGGGCTGAACTTCTGTGGAGGCTTCAGCAGCTGCAGTGGGGACTCAGGAAGCGAGTGCAATCCTAAAAAAGGAATGTTCCTGTAGACTTCCATACCAGCACTCTCCTATATTTCCAAGGAAGTTCAGAACAGTGACTAACTTCAACAGGCATAGAATCATTGAGGTTAGAAAAGACCTCTAATATCGAGTCTAAACATTAACCACCATATTCACCATTAAACCATATCCCCAAATGCCCCATCCACATGTTTTTTGAACACTTCCAGGAGTGGTGATTCCACCAGACCTGTTCCAATGCCTGACCACCCTTTCAGTGAAGAAATTTCTAATCTAAAGTTCTAAATTTCTAATCTAAGTTTAGATTTCCAATCTAAACTTCCCTGGCACAACCTGAGGCCATTTCTTCTTGTCCTGTCACCTCACCTTTCATGTGGAGGTCTAAGGGCTCATACAGACAAGAGAAATCTTGCTTTTGAGTCTGCATCTCTAGACAGGATCTGATATTACAGTGCAGACAGGACAGGAAAGGTTCCTCACCACAGTGACAGCAGTGACCTCGGTCCTGGATTGAGAGGATGAATCTTAAAAGTCTTTTGTGCTGTTGCAAACTGCCTAAAATCCAATTGCTCGGGATCTTTCTAAACAGGAACACTGAGGAAAATCAATCCAAATGCATTAAAGGTGTAAATTTGAAGTGCTAAAACTCACTCTTAGTGCAAGAATAAAGACAATTTAATACTAAATAAGGAGATTGTCAAAGAAGCTTAATGAGGTTTTGATAATCCACTTAAAGGAGTGAATGTCTCTTGAATTTTCCCTATGGACAAACCCCTAATCTTTTGTCATAAATTCACTATTGCTCTTCTTGTTTGCATAAATTTTATAAAGTTTGTGGGGTCAATGCACCAATTAATGTCCACCTACCTGCTGCTCAGCCACACAAAGTTACACTGGAGCTGTGTGAGAATATTGCTGATTTTTTTTTTTGAGAGTATGGAAACTGATGTCACATTGGATTCTCTCCATATTTTCAGTGATTTGATTTTTTAAAAAAAGTGATATATTTTATATACATGCTTTTTTCCCTGGAATTGCCAGCCTTTTCTGAACCTCTGACAATTCCTTAAGTCTGAATATTGCTTCTGCCCACTTTTAATCCAGAAGCAGGAGCTTAATCTCAGGCCTGTGTTGCAAGGAAGCAGAGTTCAGACTCAATAAATGCAGGAGCTGTTCCCATTCCCATTAGAGCTTGATGTTTAGTGCACATACCAAGAAAACACAGGACAAGGAATTATTTGTTTCTTCCTCACGAGAGGTTTTGAACCCAATTTTTCCGCTTGCTCAGAAGGCCCAGCTCAGCAGGTTTTTTTCCTTCAGGAATCAGGAGACATTCAACACTAACTCTATCTATGTTGAATTAACGTGTGCAAAGGCGGTCTGTATTGGGGAGACACCGTCATGGGAAGCCGGGAGTTAACGGGGAAAACAAATGCCTCGGGGGAAAAAAAAAGGAGAAAAAAAAGGACCCCACACAGTAATCTTGAGGGTTTTTTGCCTTTTGGCAGCACAGGTCCCGGCCCGCGGCAGTGTCCCGCCGTGCCGCCGCAGGGCCAGGAGAGGGAGCCGGCGGCCTCGCATCCCGGCCCCACATGCCTGCCCCGCATCCCCGCCCCACATCCCTGCCCCACATCCCGGGTCCGCAGCTCGGCTCCGCCTCCCGGCACCACCTCCCTGTCCCACATCCCGGCTCCGCTGCCCGGCCCCGCAGCCCAGTCTGCCGCCCGGCTCCACATCTCGGCCCCACATCCTGGCCCCGCAGCCCGGCTCCGCATCCGGGCCCCACATCCTGGTCCTACATCCCGGCCCCACATCCCGGCCCCGCAGCATGGCCCTGCCTGCCACCTCCCGGAGAAGGGTCCCGGCGCTGCCCCGCTGCCAACATGGGGGGCTCGAGGGGTGCGGCGAGCCTGCGGTTCGCATAGACGGTGTCGATGGCGGGGATTCGGCTGCGGAGAACGTGGATGGTCTCTGGGGATGGCAGGCTGCCAGAAGGGGACAGGATCCACCTGGACGGGGCGGCAGAACCATCATTGTCCGCAGGCTAGGCAAGCTGGGGTGTAGGGATTTACATTGGGAATGAAGAGAAGAGGGGGGGTGAAGAGAAGAAAGAGAAGGCCGACAGAGAGGTGTAGGGCTTGTGAACTGGCTTTTTACCCCATCCCCAGGGTTCAAGGCCAGAGTGAATGGAACTTTGAGCAACCTGGTCTAGTGGGTGGCATCCCTGCGTATAGTGGGATCAGAATTAGATGATCTTAAATGGCTCTTCTAACCCAAATCATTCTATGATTCTATGAATTTTAAGCGAAGAGTGCAGGGTGCCGTGGGCAGGAGGCGACTTGGAAACAATGAAACAGGCTGGAAGGGCCCTGCCTGCAGCACAGGCACATCCATGCTGAGAAGGTGGCACACGGGGAAGCTCTCACGACCTTTGGGGAATCAGCACAAGAAAGGCTGGGTCCAAAGTGCCTACATCTGCAGCATGGGGAGCAAGCAGGGCTGTGGTTTAGCTGCACAGACAAGTGGTGGGATGGCTCACACAAAAGAAGTGCTGCGACGGAAGGGTACAGGCTCTTAAGGAGAGGCTGGGCTGGTGAGGAGGAAGATTTGCCCTTTATGTGTGAGAGCAGCAGGGATGTGCAGAGCTCTACCTGCAGACACGTGATAACTGCTTAGAACCTTCTTCAAGCAACTGGAAGAAGCATCAAGGTTGTAGGCCCTAGTCCTCATAGGAGATGTTAACCACCCCGTTATCTGATGAAGTGACAATACGCTAGGTTCCTTGTTGTGCTGAGGAGCACAAAACTGGATACAGTACTCCAGGTGTGGCTCACCAAAGCTGAATAAAAGTGCAGGATCACCTCAACCTGCTGGCAAGACTTCTAATGCAGCCCAGGATACCATTGCCTTTTTTTGCTGCAAGGACAGGTTGCTGTCTCATGTCCAATCTGGTGTCCACCAAGACCCTCAGGTCCTTCTCTGCAGAGCTGCTTTCTAACTGGGTGACCCACAGCACACACTGGTGCATGGGGTTGTTTTTCCTCAGGTGCAGGACTTTTCCTAGTTGAATTTCAGGAGGTTTCTGTCAGCCTGTTTCTCCAGCCTGTTGGGGACCCTCTGGTCTATCAGTAGATAGTGCTGATTTGCTGACGGCACACTCAGTCTGCTGTATTTGATCCTCCTCTGGGGAGGGACTGGGTGATCTCCAGAGGTGCCTTCCAGCTTCTGTGATACTGTAATTCTGTGATACTCAGCAGTTTTCATATCCCAAGTAAATTACCACAATGAATAAACAAGGGAGAAATAAAGTGCTAGTATGAGTGCAACACTGCATGAGTACGATCAATATTCATCAAATAGAAAAAGAAAAAAATCAATAAGGTAAAAATTAAAGAGTAAAAGAAAACGAAATCTTCTCTTTCAATAAACAGGCACAACTGATTTCCACTGCCATAGACCATGGATTCTTTCTCATTCTGTGCATACTTTCAGCTAATGGATCCACATACATAGCAGGGAGAGTTAAGGCTGCAGGGACAATCATTTCAGAGTTGTTAGGTGAGCTGCCTTCAAAATCTGACATTGTTTCCATATAAGGACTTTCCCTTTATGTGCATAATAAGTACCTAACGTATATATGTAAAAGAATGTCTATATATACACACATATACATTTATACATTTATATGCACTTTCTCTGAGAAGTGGAAATACGTCCTCAGGGCTGAACAATGGATATTAATAAATTGCCTTTGCTCTCTCTGTGAGAACAAACATCTAGGAAATCAGCAGGAAATAGCTAAGGCAGATATTTCAGTGCTAGTACGTAATATATAGATGCTCTCCTTACATTGTTTTACTAAGACAAATAATGCTGGTGAAGTTCAGGACTTGTCTTTTTCACGAGGTGAGTTCTGGTTTTTCCTTGTATGTTTGTAAGGAGGTGAGACACATAGAAGTTTCACAAAGGAAAGTGGGGTAGTGTGGAGCTCCCTGTGTCCATGGCTCTGGTGCCCTTCCAGCTGCCTCTGGGACCATGACACAGTACAGAGATGGTGGGTAGCGTGGAGCTCTCTTCATCCAGAGTTGTGGGGACCCTCTAGCCACTCGTAGGACCATGATGTGGTACAGAATGAAGGTATGTGTGTTTCCTGAAGCTTGGGTTTATGTCCTAGTACAAGTTCTCTGAAGTATTCTCCAGCTGAGTGGTGGAGGAGGGAGAGGACTGACAAGTGCCACGATCTGGTTACGGCTCTCTCTGAGGCTGTGGCTGTCCAAGACAGCAGAACCTACATATGGAGCAGCCACCCTCTGTCAACATGAGAAACCCTTTCCGCCCTGCTCGAGGCTTTCCCAGCTTCACACTAGGACTGTCCATCCCATATTTCGCTGTCATTCACAAGAACCTCATCCTGGGCCAGTCATGTCACCAGCCCCGCTCTAACAGCAGCCACCACCAACATCCTGCCCACTGTGACATGGCCACTACACTATTAGGGCTTGGTGCCAGGAGCACCTCCAGGGCCCTACCCTTGGCCAGCCAGGGAGAATGGAGCTGTTTCTGCCCATGATTGTGGGAAGCTTCCAGACCCCTGTAAGACCATGAGAGGGTGCCCATTTGTTTTGTAGAGCACTGGCAACTCTCTGGCTGAGTGGCACAGGAGGGAGAAGACAGGAGCATGCTATGGCCTGGTCACATCCCTGTCTGAGTGTCCATCTGCAATACACAGGAGAAGCAAGGGAGGAGCAGCCTTCCTCTATTGCCACAGGCAGATCCTGCTTTCATACCCTCCCCACTCCTCCCTGCCTTCTCCTTTCAGGCTTTTTTCACCAGTGTCCTCCATGGCTGTACTGGGCTGGCTTAGGTCTTTTGGTGCCCATCCTAGGCAGCACCAAGATTCTGCTCCCTGTGACAAGGCCACAGCAGCACCGGGGCTGGTGCCCAGAGTTAGTGCTCTGTCACTGTGACACACCTATTATCTTCCTCCATTCAAGCAAGACAAAACAAATAAAAATAATAATAACCAAACAAAAACAACTGGTAATGCTGGGGAGGGAAATTAAATAGCTGTAGGAGTAATTTACAGAACAGCAACTCAGCAAAGGTTAAAGAGACTTAAAAGCTGCAGGTCTTATCCACTACATAATTTTAAAATTCTTTGTGGTAATTCATGCTCAGATGTGTGAGTATAAGTGTTAATTCTGGAAGAAAAATGCTTGTTGAATTGAATAGACGTAATATTTCACAGCTTTGGAATTAAAGATTTCTAATGCCAAATCCAGACCCCATTGAGTGGTTGACATGTTTCATGATGTTTCAGCTTGAACTGCAGGACTTTTGTCTTTCTTTCTCCCCAATGGACTGAAGATTCTTCCAGGAACTGTCCTGTGCCACAGTTTGGTTAGGCACTAGAACAAAATCCATAAATTAACTTCTCTATGCTTCGTTCACCACAGACCATTACATCCTCTCTAATTGGCAGGACCAGAGGCAGTGGGCCCAAACTGAAACACAGAAGCCTCTGTCTAAACATCAGCAAACAAGTTGTTACTGTGAGGGTGACCCAGCATGGGCACAGGTTGCCTAGGGAGGTAGTAAAGTCTCCGTCCTTTGAGATACTCAAAGCCATCAGGATGCAGTTCAGGGCAACTGGTTTCAGGTGGTCCTGCTTGAGCAGGAGGGTTGGACCAGATGCCCTCTAGGAGTCCTTTCCAACTTCAACCATGCTGTGATTCTGTGATATATATATGTATATTGTAGATTATAACAACCAGAAATTTTCCATTATGCATCCCTATATAATTTCCTGAAACTTTTAACAGCTTACCCAAAAAATTTCCATGCTTTGCCTTAAGATGGAAAATGTTTTCTAAAGTATTTCAGTTATTTTTGAACACACTGTTATGCAAACATGTAACTGGAGTGCAGTGGCTTTTTATGAGAGGGGGAAATGGAGGAAATAGTGTTAGGAAAATTTTAGCAGTCTTTTTCACCTTCATAAACTTCCATGTAGTACTCTCTTATGAGACTATGGCAGCAACATTAGCACAGTCTGTGCAGGGCAGTTTCCTTGAAACAGGGAGGTAACAGGTATGGCAGAGGGTTGATTCCCTAAACCGAAGCAGGGCATCAGGCATCCCAAGAAGTAGGACCTGGAGGTACTGTGTAGTGGGAGGGTTCGAGCATGGTCTTGGTCCTGCCCATCCTGAATTTCAGCTCTGAAGAAAAGGTATGCACTCCCACCATGTGATTCACTTCATGGAGAGAGGGTACAACACCTGTTTTCACAGTCAGACTGGCTCTGTCCTGCACTCCAACACACATGTTAAAGCACTTCTCAAAGTCTTTTCATGGAGAAACCTTTGATGCTGGAAGCATTGCCTTCACTGTTGACTAAAAGCTGGTAACAGCACCAGAATTATGCCTTATGTTGTCTCTGTGTGCTGTCTGCTCCAGTATGACTAAATCATAAGCCACTAAAATACTTTGGCTTATTCATGATCTTTAAAGATATCCTGAAGATGACAGCTGCATCTTCTGAGGTTTCTGTTGGCCTTGAGCATGCACCTACTCCTGGTGTGTTCCAGGATTGTTCCTGGGTCATCCCTGCCCTGCAGTCACCCAGCATTTCTGAGCACTTCCCAAAAGAAGGACCCACAGTGCCCTTGGGCACATGAGAAGTGTTTCAAAGATAGGGATGGGAAAGGGAAAAAAAAAGGAAAGTAGTAGCTTGGAGGAAGGATAAATGCAGTGATGTGGGAGCAGCAGTTGCCCAAAAGCAGAAGCAAGAGCAGGAAGAGGCAAGCAACAGAACAGAAGGCAGAGCTACAGAAATTCAGGGAGGTAAAGCCAAAAGCCCCAAGCAATAGAGACAGGAAAGTTCATAAGCAGTAGACATTCTTGTCCAGATCCTGCAGAGCTGAGGTGAGTTGTCCCTTGCTGTACGACAGCCACCCACCAAAGCTGCTCTATCACTGCCTTCCTCATCTGGGCAGGGGAGAGGAAAAAAGGAAAAGCTCAGATCGAGATGAGGACAGGGAGAAATCACCAGTGACTGCCACAGGCAAAGCAGACTCCTCTTGGGGAAAATTAATTTTGTAAAAAAAATCAAAGTAGGATAATGAGAAATAAAACAAAATTTGAAAACACCTTCCCCAAAACTCTCCCCTCTTTCCGGGCTCATCTTTACTCCTGGTTTCTCTACCTCCTCCTCTCCAGTGGCACAGGAGGAAGAGGGAGGGGGCTGTGATAAGTTCATCACATAATATCTCTGCTGCTCCTTCCTCTTGTTGGGTCACTCCCATGGGAGACAGTCCTCCACAAACTTCTCCAACAGGAGTCCTTTGCACAGGGTGCAGTTCTTCCTGAACAGCTCCAGCATGGGTCCCTTCCATGGAGTGCAGTCCTTCAGGAACAGCCTGCTCCAGCAGGGGTCCCCCATGGGGTCCTGCCTACTCCAGAGTGGGCTCTGTTCTCCATGAGGCCACAGGTGCTTCCAGGAGCCTACTCCAGCATGGGCTTCTCATGGGGTCACAGATTCCTTTGGGCATCCCCCTGCTACATTGTGGGGTCCTGAAGAGGCTGCAGGTGGATCTCTGCTCCACTGCAGCGCTCCATGGGCTGCAGGGGCACAGCTGCCTCACCATGGGCTGCACCACGGGCTGCAGGGGAATCTCTGCTCCAGTGTCTGAAGGACCTCCTCCTCCTCCTTCTGCACTGACCTAGGTGTCTGCAGGACTGTTCCTCTCACATATTTTCACTTTTATCTCTGCTGTTGTTGTGCATGTTTTTTTCCTCCCTTCTCAACTACGCACTGTGCTTTAGGACTGGTATTCTACAATTTAGTAACCCTGCTAAAACCACACCGCTACTTGCTCCCCCTTCCTCTCCCCCTTCCTCTCCCCCTTCCTGCTCTGGCAGGATGGAGTTGAAAATTGGGGGCACAAAAGTAGAAAATCATAGCTTGAGATAAGAGCTATTAACTGGAAGCAACAATGAGATAAGAGAACAAACAGTAACAACAACAATATTAATAACAAGAAGCATGAGGCAAAGAAATTATTTACATGGAAAGCTGGCAGCAAATACCAACCAGCTCTTCCCCACTACATTTTCTCCCCACTGGAAAGGGATGCCCTTTTTCTTGGAAGAGAGAGAGTCTCTTTACCCATCCCTGGTAATGACATGAGGTGGTATTGACTAAAATCAGTGTCTGGCCATGCCCTCTCAGCTATTGCAAACAAGTAACCCTGGCCTTGGCTGAAACCAGGGGTGCCGCCACTGTCACTGATGGGCTTGGCCTTGGCCAGAGGTGGGCCTGCCTTGGAGCCTCATGCCACTGGCTCTGTTGAACACTGGGGAAGCTTCTGAGCAGTTTCGGATACAAGCAACCTCTGTAGTCCCCCTCAAAAGTCTTGCTATGCAAACCCAATACAGATGAACATAAATTTCCTGTTATTAGATAATTCTCTATTGTTTTGATAATCTGGAAATAGCTGGAAAAAGTGCTAATTCTACTGCAGTATTAATCACTGCCACAACATATTCTGTCAAAAATAATAGAATTATGCTCCTGCAGTTTCAGAAGTGGCAGGTGAAGTTATCTTCTAATCTCTGGTGATGCCAAACTCTAGCATTTGGCCTTATTGTAGAGTGTTGTCTCAGGACCCAGGGTATTCCAGATATTTTATGTAACTTTCCAGTGTCCAAGTCAGGAAATGTATACTAAAAGTTAGGCAATGTCTGTATATCCTCAAGAGCGCTATTTTCTTTTTACTCATTGGTATGCTCTGTTACAACACCAAAGACCCACAGTGCATTTCTTATGCAGTAAATAGCTTGGTACCGTGGTGCAGTGAAATGAGATGCTGTAGCTAAGCGGTTAAGGAAATGTGCAATATATCCAGCAATATCAGCTTGTGCCCTTGCTCTCTGTGAGTTCTTGTTATGAGTGTTAGCTTCCTTTTCCCTAACTGAACCAGCTAGGAAAAGCTTTCTTCTTCATTTCAGCTGGGGAATCAAAGAGCACTGAATTTTTTGTTAGCCACACTGTTCTTTTATCTGCCAGTGGCTACTGAAATTGGAAATATTATGCATCATAACACAGCAGGCCGTATAGCCTCGGGTGAACATACAGCCACCACTGTGAGTTTGTGTATTGATTTTATTACCATGCTGTCTTGAAGAGCTGGTCTTATACCTGTCAGCTGCCAGGGACCTTGGGTGATAATGACTTGAACTTTGTGGATTTCTTATTAAAAGCCTGTGGCATTCAGAATGTCTTTTTGCATTTAATTGCTATTTTATCAAATTTCTCCCATCAAATATTGCTGATTTGTCTTATTGAATTTGCTACTGATGTAATCAGTACAGTTACAAATACAAAAACCAAAATATGTGGCAGTATTTTCAGTACTGTATGTGTATTGAGAGCTCTGGTATCCAGTAGCATGCATCATAGATACGAGTGAAAGTTTCTTTGATCTGTCTATACTAATAAATAAAACAAGACCAGAGACCACTGTCATAGTCTTAGGGCCCAAGGGTCTTATGGGCATCCTCTGACCCCTGTAACTTCTGTGGACTTTTAAAAAATAATATTTTTATATTTAATTTCTTTTTTTGCTTGTAGGGTGTGAAAGAACATGAAGACTGTTAGCTACCGGAGTGATGTTTTCACAGCATGAAGCTGTGGGAATGTGTTGCATGAAGTGTCTTGTGGCAAGAGGAGTGTTTGAGGGTACAGCGCTGACTGCTGCAAAGTTAAGTGTAGGGTGGGGGACACCCAAACCACTACATTCTTCTCCATATGGCCTTTTGGGAATGGTCCTGGCACAAGTTATACCCTGAACTGTGCCCAGTCATTGTCTTGGAGAACGCTTAACTGGGAAAGGCAAAAACCCTGCCAGGGAATATGCTAGCAGTTATGCTCTGGAGAAGGCTGGCGGTCCTATCCACTGCTCAGCTTCACTGCCTGGCACTTTTTCATTTAACAGCATAGATGTGTCCTGTGTTTTAAAGAATGTCTTTCAGAAATATTATGGGATTAGGTTATAAACAATTCTTTTGCCTCTAATTCTTCCCAGTCCCTGACAGACTATATGTGAAGCTTTCGAATTTTTGCATTGCTTTCTACAGTGCAGGACCATGTCAGCATTGCCACTTCAGCTCAACCAGTGGTGTGCTTGCTTTGTGTTAATGGCTATTATTATGTTGGCCTTTTTCCCTTGGACAATTCAACTGTTCTTGCTGTCTGGAGGCATTTCTCTAGATCTGTCTCAAGGATGCCTTCTTCAAACTGGACTATTTTTTTCCCAGGGACAAACCTAAATTAAATTATGGAATATCTAATGTCTATAAAGTTACACATATTGTTTCCAGTTCTGATTATGTGTTCAGTCTTTATTCAGATTTTCAAATTTCTGGATAAAATGAAAGAAAACAACTAAGCAAAGCAAATATATTTTAGTAGTTCTCACTTCTTATGTAGTCATAGTATAACACCTTGTAAAACAAATGGAAGATAACTTGAATTCAGACTGTTTCTACCCTTTACTGTAAGTAAGGGTCTTCATAGAATAGCTGTGATAGAAACGTTTACTATAAGCGTCAAATACAACATCTATTTACTAATTCTAGTGATGAGATACAAAAATGTGATGGTATTTTGCAAGAAATGCAGAATCAATAATAATTGGTTCAACTACAATAGTGCAATAGTGCCTTTATCTACTGATTAAAGATTGATGCGGATTTAAGTAAATACAGTTTGCCACCTTTATACACAAATATATACGTCATTAAGTAAAGTGTTGGAATACTTCCAGTGTAAATACGCTTAAAAAAATATGGAAAATATCTGTAGGGGATGATTTCTCTGAGACTGAGATACAGTACTTGGTGTGACCTCTTTTGTAAAATTAGGAATGTGAATTTAGAAGAACGTACATATAAGATTAGGTTTATAGGATTGAATTTTTAATATTCTGCATTTATATGTCTTCTATATATATGGTGCTAATTTTTCCTGCATTTTTCCATGAAATAGTGCTGTTACATCAACGAGAGGGGAAAATCTTTAAGTATCTGCATAGGTAGAAAGAATGAGATCCAGAGGTCAGACCTTGTAAATAACCATGCTGTGACCTAAGGCACCAAGCTGATTCAGTAAGAAATTGATTAGCTGATATTTCTGTAGTCTCATTCTGTCTGGAGTTATCAAAAATCTTGCTCAGCTGCTCCATGCTTCAGGCATTACTTACAACAGCAATGTCATTCTCATATCTCTTATCTTCCTAAAGGTAGGATGGTTAGGAAAAAATTACTTCAATTTCAATTTTTTTCCCATGGCCTTCTGCTATTTTTCTCTTCTGGTTTTGCTGTCTGAGTTATGGTTTTGCTTGCCTGTACAAAAAGAAGAGAAAACTCATTGTTTTGCTTAAAACTGTAAGAAGCTTTCTGGCTCTTTTTACTTGCTTTTCTATTTAAGAACCCTGGGGAAACTCTAAGGCTAATTTTTGACCATAACAATAAAAATCCTGCTTTTTACCGTAATAAAACATGGGATTATTTTAAGAACTCATGACTCTGGGGATTTAGTCTTTAAGACTAAGCACTGATTATTACTAAAAGGCAAGATAAAAACAATTCTGCTGATTTAGAATAAGCTCTGCCCTTCTAGAGGTGCAGAGTAAGACCAGCAAGCCGAATATTAGCCAGCAGGAATTACAATGGTTTTGCGTATATAGAATTATTTAGTTTATCTTTTGAGATGTCTTCATCTTGATGAAAGAAACTGCAATTAGTATTTCAGAAAACTTCACAGATAAGCCCCCTTGCTTGCCTCCCCACACTAATTGTGGTTACCTTATCCTGTATGCTCTCTTTATGTCTCACTGACTCACTCCAAGCCTGTCTTTAGATATCAGTATATTCTGCTTCAGTATATTCCAGGATTCTGCCCACTGGAGGGGCTGAGCCTGAGAAACAGCTAAATGTGCATCCTTCTGATGCCAAACGTAAACTAGAATGGTCTTGCCTTGTTCACTCTTAACAAGTCTTGACAGAGGCCCCTTGCAAAAAGACAAGGTTTTCTTAGTAAATGTGTTCATGAAAAACTTGTTTTGATTGACAGTGGCGAAAATACCCCTAAGGGATATCATACTGTAATGCAGCTCTTGCCTTCTTTTCACACAGAGCAGGAGTAATGTGTGCTGGGGCACCTGACTGGATGCTCCTTTCTTTCCAAATAAATTTTGGGGTTTTTTTTCTGTTTCTTTTTGTTTCTAGAAACAGATTCTTGTGAGATGCAAAAAAAAATGTATTTGGGATAGTTCTGTCATCTGCACGTTTGTCTTTTTCTCCTTTAAATAGAACAAAATTCCTGCTATTGCAGGTTTATCTTTTGCAATATACATTAGTTAGTTGCTTATTCTTGCAGTGTGTTGTATCAATACATCATCATCAAAAGTGACAGTTGTGTGAATCTGTCACAATAAATGCCACGACGCTATCTGTCCAGCTGGTGGGGTGACCAAGCGTCGGGCACCCGCCCGCACGGGACGGGATGATGGAGGCAGCTCGCAAGGGCACGGGAGGGTTGGCGAAGTTCCAGCATGGTTTCGCCTAACCCACCGATGTTGAGGGCGCGCCGAGGAGGTAGGAATGAGGCAGAGGGACTTCTTTGTGGAAAAGCAGGAGAAGGTTTATTCAACTTGGAGGTCACGAGAAGAAGCGCTGAAAAGCCGTTACCAGGGCTTGTTATGCCCTTACCAAATGGGAGGGGAAAACATGAAACAACCAATAGTGCAGGGACATGGGTTTGAATCCTGGCGGGTAAAGGGTACAGACCAATAGAAGATAACATGAAAGGGGAGAAATACCGTGGGCCAACAGGGGATCGGGGAACCCAGAACCCTCTGTGGGAAGAACCAAACACAGAGGGGAAAGGGGGAGATGGCAGTGGCCAATATGATATTGCTGGCTGTGGAACCGGCCATAACACACCACAACAAATAAATGTAGTAATAATTTTATTATTGTCTGTTTTATTATTGTCTCTGCCTCAGGGCAGGGCTGCAACATCTCGACTTCTGAACAAAATGTCAAACATGAAATGCCTTATGACTAATAAACCACTGCATACAGCATATGTATGTGGATATGGTACATATATGTGCTCCACAGATGTGTATTTATAGTAACATGCTGTAATCATGGTGAAAGTTCTCTCAGCATTTCCAGTGTAAACATCATTTTCAGGATTTGTTACACAGCTATAGGTTACATCCCAGATAGAATTTGGTGAACAAGGCCTCAGCCTAGGTACCAAATCCTTCTATAGATTTCTTTTTTTAAGTATTGCTTCATAATGTATACAAACACAAACAGAGACAGATGTTTGCAATTTTTTATTTGTGATGCTTTAATTAAAAAGCAGTACAGGTTTAAAAAGAAATTTGTTTCAGAGAAGTACCTAAGTTAAAAAAAGGGGAAAAAAAGGAGAAAAAAATTAATGACTCACTCTGCCCATCATAGTCCACTTTTTTTCAGTGTTTCAGTTTTCTTTTTTTTCTTTTGATAGTGAGGGAATATCATGTCTACCCTTTTCTTCTTTGGCTGTTCCAAGCTTCCAGGAGACAGAACTGCAACAACTAATGTACTACAATCCTTGATGATATTGGAATTTCACGTGAGATAAGGTTTCATGAACATCTCAACACTTTGCAGACATGGTAGGGAATATGAGGTGTTCCTGTTGGAGCTTGTACTTAAATTATCAGATTCTGTTTTATTCTTGTGTTCCACCAGAGCTGGTAGAAAGACCCTTATTCAGCTGGACATGGCCTGTGAAAGGGTTTGGCTGTGAAAGATGGGGTGCCTTCCACCTTTTAAGCAGGTGTTATTCACAGCAAACCTTCCTTCAACTCTTTCTATCCTCCTCACAGACACCCTACTGCCCCCTACTCCCCACCTTGTTGCTCCAGTACTAGGTTGTAGGGCTACTTGAAGATGGCTTTATTTTCACTTACTTTTTCCACTTTTAGACTTAGGTAGATAATTGGGGTTTTGGGCATTATTTACTAGAATAAAAAAAAAAAATCAGCTGCAACTAAGTTCTAGATACACCAAATGACCCTTTTCATCTAGAAACAAACAGTATGAAGAAAATTTCTATCTCACCTAAAGGGAGATGAATCAAGAGCATTCCAGAAGAATGACCTGAACCTGTTACAACACGTCCATAGGAGGGCTACTAAAGTGGCTAGAGGTCTGGAACACCTTTACTATGAGGAAAGGCTGAGAGAGTTGAGTTTGCTCAGACTGGAGAAGAGAACGCCCCACAGAGACCTTATTGCAGCCTTTCAGTATGTAAAGGGTGCTTATAAGAAAGATGAAGAAGGACTTTTACCTTGACTTGTAGTGACAGGATAAAGGACAATGCTCATTCAGATTAAAAGATGGCAGGGTTAGATTGCACAAAAGAAAGAAATTCGTTACTGTGAGGGGGTGAGACACTGGAACAGGTTGCCCAGAGAAGCTGTGGATGCCTCATCCCTGGAAATATTCAAGGCCAGGTTGGATGAAGTCCTGAGCGTGGGGATGAACTCCTATGGCAGGGGGTTGAACTAGATGATCTTCAAAAGTCCCTTGCAGACCAAACCTTTCTATGATTCCAAAATTAAGACAATCACAATTTTCATTTTGAAATGGTCAAAATGAAAGATTCTGATAGTTGAATCTCTAAGTGGAAAAAAAAAATTAAAAAAAATTATTATATCAAGTTCCTCAAATATCTTTGTTTCCTCAAGAAAAGAGTTCCACCTAAAACCAGTGAGATAAATTACATTATGTTCCTACTCAGCAGAGTTGGTTTGAACCCAATCAGCTTTAACCAAATACCAATTTTATTCTCAATGTCAATTAAAAGATTTAAAAAGGAAAAAGAAAATCTGTCAAAAAAGATAATGTAAAGCTACAAGTGGGTATTGTCAGGCTGACTTAAAAGTATATCCAAGATTTCTATCCTCTTTATACAATTACGTATACAGAGAGTAGCATGATATTAGAGAGGTCATACTTTAAACTGGAGCTGTATGTAAAAAAGAACCTTTGAGACCAGCTTGTTATTGTCACTTTTGGTACTGATGGCAGCTGATGGTTTAAAACCAATTGTCCAGCAGTAGCCATGGTTTTGTGGAATGTCTGTATGAAGAACACCTGAAACACTAGAGCATAACTTAAAAAACTTTGTGATTCTATACACAAACAGTTAAATAGATGTCAAAAAATCTCACAAATCATCCTTTGTATAACATGAATGTAATAATAATATATATTGATTCAAAATGTAGATTTTATAGAGAGTTTCCTTCATGTCATCTGATGCACTGATAAGCTTTTTCATTAAGTTTAATTGAAAAGATAGGGTGGAAAGCACTAATCTCCTCTTGTATTACAAACTTTTTTGAATAGACAGTTTTCCTGTCTTATAGCATGAGAATTCTAGGACTAATGCCCTTTAACTAAAACCAACACCACAAATTTGCTCTGATTAGCTCAAGAAGAACAAACAAAGCCCAGCTATATTCTTGAGATTATAATCAAAGTTGCAGGTGCTTGCTTTGACACTGTAGCAAAGAACAAAACCACAAACAAACACACATTATTTATTATCCATACAATAGAGCTGTTTGTAGAGTATGTTTCATGGTGATTAGTCTCCATCTCCAACTCTTGAGATCTGGTGTGTTCATTTATGCAATCGTCATGATTAGAGAAAGGTAAACTACCCTGACAGTGAAAGCTGACCCTTCAGTTATTTTCCTCAAATCTGAACTATCCATTTGTCAGCCATGGTGTGTGAACCAATTCCTTTCTATCGGTACTAAGGTGCAGCTAGCCTTCAGTTTGGAAAAATTAAGGTGAATAAAGGTCATCAAATCTCTTTATCTGATTGTAGCCAAGAAAATTGCTGAAAGTGAGGAAGTGTGCTGCAGGCACATTGGTGATTTTTCACGATGCCATTGAGTAGAACCTTCAAATTTGGTGCAGTTATACATCATGGACCAGAATGCACAAACGTGCACACATATAAAGAAGGAAAAAAAAAAGAGAAAATTCTGATTTCAGTCAGACTATTCTCTCACACGACAGGCAATCACTGAGGATTTGATTTTGTTTTCCATTTCATTGTTTTAGTCTTTCAGTGTGTCTTATTTTGTAACCTCCTCCTAGTCTTGGTTTATTTTTATATATTATTATTATTATTATATTTCTCTATACTTAAGCAGTATAAAGACACCCACAGAAAAGCTATAGGTACACATAAAATTAATTAGATTTACAATTCCAAATGATGGCCAGCAAACAGCATAGCAATAATCCCACACGGAGAACAAATTAACTCAGCTAGCCAATAAATCAGAACAAGGAAATGATGTTTTCTTTTTCACCTCCAAGAAATAAAATCTAAACTTGCCCAAATGCTTTACCATATAAATGACTCTTCAAAGATGTCAGAAGGTCATGATGTTTGACTGGGTGATTTGGGTTTTTTTTTCATAAAGAAAAAAATTAAACACATCTCTAGTTTTTGTGTATGTTATGTGTCCCGGAAGGTATGACCTTGTCAGCTATCGAGACTCAAATATCTCTGATGTCACTACTATTTATCACGTTCCAACCAAGAAAATAGCCACCTATTCATTAATTGGTTGAATCATTATCAATAATTACAGTTGTGCTAATGTTGCCTGTTAGCCTCTACAAGACAATGGGTGATGAATAATTGCATATTGCAGCTGGGAATGGGTGACCAAAAGTTAATGTTCTGTGTCAAAGTACAGGGCAAAAAAATTCTTTCTCACCATCTAATAATAATGTCTTGCCATCGTCCCAGATAAGCTCCTGTGTAAAGAGACTATCATTTGCTTAATTTACCTAAGAAACAGGGCTACGATCTGGTTGACCCCTGTATCCCAAATTTACACCATCCTGTTTTAGGATTTAAGTGTCCTGCATCCTTTAAGAGCATAATGCCCTCCCGACACGCTGTCCTTCCTATTTCCTATCCCAGAGTAGACAGACAGACACAGATATCTGCAGAATGTAATTCAGACTTAATACATGTCCAAACACCAGCATGTTTGTCAATTACTATTTTACACTAGGTGTTGCGAGTTAGGAAGAGGAGCCTTGGTTTTCTTCAATATAAATGTTACTACTAATGAGAAAAAGTATGATCTGTGCCATGGAAAGTAATGTAACTAGCTTATCTTTCTTTATGGTGTTTTAAGACAGTGGAATTACTATATCTTCCTATAAGAGACAAAATTTGCCAAAGTTAATAACAAAAAGTGATAGCCAACACTGAACTCTTTTCTGCCTGCATGGATGGACTGCTATCTAACTGCATCTTGAATACGATTAAAAACATAATTTGACTTTGATATCCAAATGTATCTAGCACCTTCCTCCCTAGAGGATCAAACCAGATGTGCCTTGTTTTCATCCTGCTGGCAGCTAAACATAATTTTACAGGTAGACACCCACAAAAATCCTGTGACATTTTAAAAAGTAAATTTCATCAGGGTAAACATATTTCTAAAGCATTAGACCAATGAAATTTTAAACCCCATCTCACAAAGTTATATTTCACAAAAGTGGAAAGCAGTTTTTATTCCTTTTTGCTGCAAATTTTGTGAACATATGGTGTAATGTGGAAACATGGATAGTCAGAACAGTTAGCAGTTGCTGTGGTACTGCTGGCTTATTTCCACTTTACAAATTCATACGAAGCTAAAATATCACGCTGGTGACATATGCTTACCGGCTCTCCATTTACTGCCTGCAGCTATGGGCTCCTGTATTCTAATGGTAATTCTACAATCTGTTCACTGACAGCTCAGGGGGCCAGATGATATGCACACTACTGACAGGGACATCACTTTCATGAAACATTTACTTCTCTGCACCTGAATATTGGAGTAATCATATAGAGAGTCGACACACCATGAAATAGAGTTAGACTGAAGATTCTGAGAAGGAAATAGCAGACTGTCACTCAAAATAAAGTTCATTTTATACCCAGCAGAGCTAGGTTAAGAGACATTTCCATACATTGAAAATGCTTTCCATCCTTAAAGCTGCAGTTTAAAAGAAAAATGTTTTCCCCGTATTTTTCTTCGGTGTGTCCAGGGATAATTACACTCCAAGACTTGCATTTGGGAATGAAGTCAGAATTACAGTGGGTGGATGGGCACTGAAAATTCAACCCTGCCACATTGTCAAGAGCACCACTAAACCACCCCTGAGCAAGTTCATTTTATCTGCTGCCAGGTTGGCAGTGAGGTTTTGAAGACATGAATGCCTTTTGCAAGAAGCCATGCTTCAGATCAGATCCTCCCACCTTGCTCAGGCAGCGGCACAGGTGCAGCTGAGCTTCCCGTGGTGGATTGGTGCCCAAAGAAACATACAGCCAGGGTGGGATTAGGCGGCTGGTGCTGGGGAGATACATCCCTGAGCAGCCAAAGGAGTCCAAGGACTCACTGTGGGATTGGGATCAGCTGCTCAGAGCGAGAACTGTTGGACTGTTCTTAAGCAGGCACAGGCAGGGTTGATTAGAGGCATATTCAGGTGAGATCTGGCAAAATGCATAATGTGTTGCACAAATGCTATATTTTACAGAAAAGAGTAATGACAAATTCTAAGGCAAAAGGTTAATTTAAATATGCAAAAAATTGAGAAAAGGCCTAAAAGGCCAGATAATATCTTTTCCCTTCGTCATTCCCACCAGAAGACAACGACCAATTATCTGATATTATGAAAGAGGAATAGAGCAATAGAATAAAACAAAGATTATTCCCTTGCTAATACAGACAGGTCAAGGATAAACATGTAATATGTGAGCCAGCAGTTGGTAAGCATGGAAATCCATGCAATCCAATGCTTTCCAGCACCCATATTACCTGTGAATAGAAATACAGTGTTGACATTAATATATTTTCTATGTCCTTGTAAAAGTAATTATGAGCAGAGATGGCACTGGCAAAGAAATTTTAACATTACTAGGCAGATGGAGAAAAGTTAAAAGCTGGACTGGAAGACACAGAATGAAATACTATCTGAAGAGAAAAATAATCATGAGGAAAAAAAAGAGTATGAAATCTTTCTACAATAATGTACCACTGAACATGAAACATCATACGAATTTAGAAGGGAAACACACAAAAAGCGAAATGGAGATGGCTGAGAAGTAAAGCTTGTGATTGTCACTGCTGGTGATCAAGAGTCCTTCCTGTTAGTGGCTTGTGATGGTCCATTGAAAATCTGATTTTTCTTGCAGGGAGGAAAACTGTCTTGATTATGCTCTGTTGGAATTATCATACGCTGGAACAATGAACTGTGGTCAGACATCATCAAAACAATGTCTTATCAAATATCCATGTATGTAACATGAATCTTCATGGATACTTCTCTAATAACCACTACTGTGGTTATTTCAACCCTTTTCCAAATTCTGATTCTCTGTGTATTCTCAGTAGACAGATTGCATAAAGCACAGTCAATGCTATTAATGTCAAGTTATAAAGAGTTTGTTCTATAATACCTGGTGCTCTTAAGGATTTTTCTCATAATATCTCATAATAAACTCACATATGCTTCTTGTGACCAAGGAAAAGTTACCAGAGTTTTCTTTTTAGGGGATCTTTCAGCTTGTTTCAGAATTACAACTGTCATTGCACTATTTTGGAATGATTACAGGGATCACGTGTCCTTGAGATACCCTGTGTCCAAGGTTTAAACAGCTTTCATTTTTGTTCTAAAGATGTGGTACAAGAAGTGTACTTTGGATGTGCTGATTAGAACGTTTTTCATCAAAAGGTGTTAATATGCAAGGTTTTGGCATGAAACGGCTTGCTTTGTAGAAAACAGAAATGTATGGATTTAGTTTTTGAAAAAACACCTTTGAATAAGTACGAAAAAATATTTTTACCTAGCTGAACAGTTATTTTTAAACAAAAACTAACCAGAAATAGCTGTTTTTGCATTCTCTTGTTCAAGCAACAATAAAGTACATGGAGGAATAAATGAAAAAAATGTATTTTTCCCCCAGAAAATACTTTTTTTTAGTAAAATGCAAAAAAAAAAGACATAAGAATACTTAAAAGATTGAAAGATACCTACTTTTTAGTCTATTCCAACAATTCAGAGAAAACATATAGCATTTTCAACTAAGTATAGTAGCTACATTTTATAGGATTATCTGGAAAATTTCTCTGCTTATACAACAGCAGGGATGGCTTAGGGCAATGTTACCATGTGGCTGGAACCTGCTACAGAATGTAGCAGAATGTGTACACATGTTTTATTCTTTTATGGAACATTTATTTATACACCTCCTGCTTTTATTTATCCAAATTTACAGTAGTATCTTAAAATTTTATTGTAAAGAGTGCTTTTATCTTATAATAAAATAAGACATCCTCTGCTTGTGTGGGAAGATGAAGAGATGCAGCACAAAATCTCTTCATTATTTTTCCCCAAATTTAAGTTTCTTCAAACACACTGCAATACAACTTTTTTTTAGAATTGCCTGAAGCACTTTCTTGCAGTACTTCCTCTAGAGTGAGGATGCCATAAATGCAGAGAGAATGGGTGAATGTCATGTAACTGCTGTCCCAAACCTGGAATGAAGGGTAGCACTGTGACTGTGTTTTTAAGAGGTAATTAATTTTACATCTCTATTGCATCAGACTTTTTAAAACTGAATTGCAGCTTGAATTTCAGGGATTAACATACTGGAGTATAAAGTGTGGAAAACCAGATATTTTACTGTGTGGTTAAGAAGATTCAGGTGGATTTTGAAGAAAACACCTCTCTTCACTCCAGTATCCCTGAGACACTGGAGGAAAACACAGCTTCCTACACAAAATGTACAGACTGCTTATATTTGAAACTTTTTACATTTCCTTCTATGATATCACACATTTTTTTGGGGATCCTTTTGTTAATGTGTTGGACTAACTAAAAAGGAAAACATATGACACGTACAATAATACAGGAGCTAATCTCTTTAAAATGTACTGTTGGAAATCTTGAAGCCATCCAGATCTTTACCTCGTTGTACCACCTCAAGCCTTCTATAAGTGATGCAGTCAGATGGTGGCATGTGGATGAAGTTTGCTTGTTCCTAATACTGTTTTGATATGTCTCTGCTCTGTGTTTTTATCACTGGCAGTGACTTTTTCAGCTGCTTTCTCATCCTCTTTTCGCAGCACTGGAGCTTCACAGACTGGAATTGAAGTCACTCAGGTGCAGCCAGCAGAGGCTTTTCCCTAATGCTGTCTGATGGCAAGTCCCACACTGCGCCTCTTCCCTGAAGGGGAACTGATGGAGTTGCTCTGTCCCAAAAGCCATGCTTGGCAACTCCTTTCTGTGTAAAATTTTCCCAGGTCATGCTTGCACTAGCAAATGTTGTGGACTGATGACTTCACATCAGTGTTGCTCTGAGGCTTCCTTTCTAGTGCTCAGGCCTTAGCACCTGGACAGTGAAGCTTGAGGATGGTGCCTCATTTACAGTGTGCTTTTTCAAATGTACATTCTGGAGTCTCTGAACCTTTCAGGCTATATCACTGCTTCTATGAAATTGGTAGATGGATATAGCTTCAATGAAAGTTGCTCATGAAATGAAGGCACCTGCTGTTTTCAGCCTGTGGAAAATGTAAGGTAAACATTTTTTTAATCAAGTAGTAATTTTTTAAGAATTTTCTAAGTCTTTTTTCAGAAAGGGAATCAGTGGTAAGTACAATATATTTGAATCCTAAAGGTTACATATAAAATGCATGCTGCTCTTTATTTCTGAACAAGTTGCTGAGGCTTCTGGGTGCCTAGGTTGTTTTACAGAGGACAATTTGGCCCAGATGCTTCATGGCACAGAACACAGTTTTTAACTCTGCTCTGGGGCAGGCAGTCTGTAAGAGCTGGGAGAGGACTGCCCCTGACTTTTGTGAACCACCACCACCGCATGGTAGTCTAGGCACCAGGCAGGCAACCCCAGCAGAGGCTCATGATGAAATTTGGCTGCTGCCTGATTAACAACACAAAGATATCAGTTAACTTCCAGGATACACTAATTCTGCATTCTAAATAACTTGTCTGCTTTGCACTACCACCCTGATGCTTGAATATCCTTTTAGTGCCCTATTTAGGTCATTACAGATCTTTCTTGGGGATGAGCATCCAAACCAAACAGTACCTGACCAAAGGTATTACAAATGTTAGAGGGGTTAAATGGTCCGTCCTGTTCACCTTGACATTATGAATCAAAAATTACTTTTGATATGGGTAGAACAAGTAGACCTTGAAAGCAGATAAATACTAAAATATAAAGTTAAGATATAAAGCATGAGTCCCTTGCACTGAGTTTTGTCAGAGTCTTTTGATTGTTTGGAAACAGCTCAAATGCTCAGTTTGTCTAGAGTTTTTTTTACCAATGCTTGTCTGCTGCTTCAGTGATGTCAAAGGAGCCTTTTTACAGGCTGGGGATTACAATGTCTCATCGCAATATTTGTCTGCCCATTTCTGCTCAGCTTTCTATTTTCCTTTAGCTCCAGCTGTAGGTCAGAAGCATACAAATATTCCTTTTCCTAATGGTGAAATCCCGATCTATGACATGATGTGTGTGGCACCCTTATTCACCCTGCAACTGAAAAGTCTTTCCTCTTTTGTGCCTTCCTTTCTGGTAAAAGTTGACAAACAACAAAACAGCATTAAATACTCATCTCCTCTGTTCCAGTGCTTGTAGCAGGAGCGTGTTTTTTTCCTCTTTCTCTTTTTATTTCCATTAGAGATTTTTGCTATCATTTTCTCTTATTTATCCCCAGGGATACCTCTATATGTGGATTCAGTATTTGTCTTTTTCTTTTTTTTCTGACTGTACAAATTAGATTTCTTCATGTTTGTTTTTTGGTGATTGGAGGGTGTTGCTAATGCTCATTTACTCCAGTTCTTGGTTCTGCTTTTGTATCAATGATACTATTTTCCTTCCTGACAACTTCGCTAAGTGCAGCATCATTTCACTGAATTTCATCCTGGGCACACCATAAAAAAACCTCTTTCTTTATAAAGTTAAAGTGATTATTTTTTGACAACACACATCAGAAAGACACTACAGAAAAATGAACTCCCAAACTGACTTTAAGCACTTCTCCAACCAATCTAAATTTGCATATTTCCGTAGAAAATGATAATAAACTAAGCTCTATTAATTGATATACAAACTTCAGCTCTAATTCAAGTTTCTTTCTTTTCTCAAGCCAAAAGTTATGGTGAAGAGATGCTTTTATGAACCTACCTATTCTCTACAAGCCCTTCTCCATCACGGATACTCTCCAGAGTTACACTACTTGGTTCACATCGTCACTTCGATGAATCAAGCCAGGCTACTCTGGCTGCTCTGGATAATCCCATAGTCTATTCTGGAATTGATGGAATCTCTGGGTAGTTCCCCTTCAGTTAATCCCTTCATTGCCTTTGAGGCACTTGCTGTGATTGCCCCAAAAACCATTTCCTGTTGTCTTAAGAGTTATTTACCTGCCTGTTTACTGCTTGCTCCTAATCAAGTAAAGAATAGGTTGCTGGCTGCCCAACTTTATCCTATAACAGCAGAATGAGTCCTGTGGGAAGGAATTCATCTATATGCATGGCTGCTTATGTTTAGAAAAAAAAATGTGCTGTCCAAAACCTAAAACTAGAACTGATAGCAACTGATTCAAACATCTGTTTTTTCTTCACATTTCTCTAGAAATTGCTTGAGGTCTTGAAAGAAAGATGGTAACTACTGATGGACTGAAGATAATAACCATGGGAAGAAAAAGGACTTGTAATTAGCTTCCACTCACAACAGCAAAAGTCAAAACAAACAATCCCCCCAAAACCTAAATATCCTACTTGTGTCTCCGCCTGTCACTGCCTGCCTGTTTTCACAGTTTACCCTGTAATGCCAGCGAGGCAGATACCTTCCTTTCCCCTCCACTCAAACATTATTAGCTCTGAGATGATAACAAATTGTAACAGTTTTAAGCAGCCTAAAAGAAAACATTCTTGTTTAGTCTAAGATCTGTCAACTCTGCCTTTTCTTGGAATAGGTCCTCTCTCCAACCATGGGCCTGGGAGGTGTCAGGTGCCAGCTCAGAGAGTCACTGACAGGTCACTTCAGACCTGGAAGGGTTGCTCTCAGTGCCCAGAGTCCAATGACTTCACTGTCGCCTACACTTACTGCTCACATTATGGCTCATCCCAAATGTGGTAGGGCCACCAAACTGCAGGAAGGTCAAGCCCCCTGTGCACAGGGTTTAGATCCCTTCACTGGTGTGAAGCAAACCCAGGGCATCTGCGGTGAGACTCCTATCCATGTGTAGGTAGACTTCCTGTGGAGAGCAGGCTCATTTACCTATGTCAAAGTGGCACTGAGTTTTTAATTGGAAATGTTAATGGACATAAAAATAAACGGCAGTAGATTTTGATGGAGCAGGAAGTTAAAGTAAATCTGGGACCGTGTGGCCCCTACAGAGTCATCCAAATTCATTGCAATTCTGGTGATTTCATTACAAGTTTATCTACAGAGAGAAATCATTTCAGACCCTGGCGTAGTAGTTTAAAGTGGAATAGCTCTTCTCGCAACCCTGTGAACTGATGCACTTAATTTAGAACAAGGGCATATTTTGCAATTAAATCTAAAATAAAGTAAGCAAGCTCTGAATAAATTAGGCTTTCTCTAAAATATGAGAAAACATATAGTGAGTTAGTCAGGTCTGGACATTCCAGAAAGGCTCCTTCTACAGCAAAACTAGTATCAGGTGTGGGTTTTGATACTGGATTGGGTAAGATCTTGAGCAAAGTACTTAACTTCTCAGTTACACTTCTCTTTTTTAAAATGTTTTTTTCTAAACCCTTATTGTTCCAACATCTCATACAGTAGATGGCTTTGAGACTTAGAAAGTCAGTATTTTAAAATAACTGCTTACAATACAACATAATAATTTAAGCATTTAGGACTTGAAAACCATTCCCTTTGGAGTCCTTGAGAGAAATGTTATACATATGCAAAAAAAATGCAAATGTTAGTAGGAGCAGCATGTACATATCCAAGAGCAACATTTGGCCCCTTTAAGTCAAATGAAAAAATTTTCACGCGTACATGCACACTCACAAACCCACCCTGCTGTGAAACTAGATATCATTTTCTGATTAAATGCTTACTCAGTCTGTCTGTACCACAGAGTAACTGCAATAGTAATAAAGCTGTGATGTGGCATAGATTAAACCTTGAGGACTTTGTGGTGGTGCATGTCTGGATAATTATATAATCAATAAGAATAACACTTATCTCTCACAGAGCTACTTTTATCTTAGGATTTTAGGTTGTGCCAGCATGTAAGGTTTAAATCTGAAAACAAAACAATTTAATTTAGTGGAAAAATGCAGTTATCTTGTGGAAATGGACTTTCTGCTGCATTCTATTTCTTTTATGGAATTTAAATTATAGATGTCTTACTCTGTGCTTGCTACAGCAAATGAAGGTGATCCTCAGCAGGGTAAGTGTAAATGAAGAGAGAATGTAGAGATTATGGGTAAGGTCATGCGTACAAACTCATGGCTATTGTCCTGTGTGCAGCACTAAAAAAGGCAAATCCTGGTTTCTGCTGAGGCATAAAGGGGCAGCAGAGGTGAGCAGCCTCCTATCTGCCCCCAAGCCTGGATACTGAAGAGGCTGTGAGCATCCTGCTGTGGTACTTCCTGAGCCGTGGTGCTCCAATGTCCCTGGCGACTGCAGGGCTGAGGGGGGAAGGAACTCTTTGGTCTCTGTGGTCTCCCTTGTCCTCAGATGGGCTATGAGCCATGTACTGAAACCTTTAGGGGGTGGTGTAACATCACCCACCAATGTCATGGGGAACTTGTCCTCCTGTAGGACCTCCCACTGTGCCCTGCAGAACCACCTCCTGCAGACAGAGAAGGTCTCAGTACAGCCAGCAGAGTTTTCCAGGAACCTGGAAAAGCATCAAGAGGTGGGCAGTTTCCTGTCTGGTACTTTTTCTTAGCTGATAGCTTCTCTGGCACTTCCATGAAATTCAGAAATTTTATTTGCATGTGTTCCTGCTGGAGAAAGCGACTTTAGTGGATGACTGAAGGCAAAATTTGGCAGTTTTAATAGCTGAAAATCCAAATTTTACAAACAAAGCTTTAAAATTATCTAAGTCCTACAAGTTAAAATGAAAAGTTTCAAGTCAAAATTATGTACTGTGTCTAGATTTATCTTTGTTCTAAAAGAATAAGATAATCAAAAGGGTAAAAATATATAAATGTCTATCTCTAAACTAATTTGAAAGGATGAAAAATCTTTTCATTTCATCTGGTTTATTTTTTTCAAACAATTCATTCACATACTTTTTTTCCCCCTCTAATTTTGAGGAACTATATATAATCTCATCGTTAGGAACCTATTTTGCCCAGCTCTATTAAATAATATAGAATATTAAAGACTCTTCCAAGACCTTTCCCCTAAGTATGGACTCTTCCCAACCCCAAATCCATCTCAGTATTAAATCTCATCTCCTCATGTTCTAATTTGTCCCAGGAAAAAGTGAGGTCCCTGGTGTGGTTGTCCATTTGCCACTCTTCCCTGGTTCTGGCTTAAGATCACAAAAGGCATGTTTCAGGCCCCCACACCGAAACCTCCTAGAGACCACCGGCATCTCTCTGAGCTGCGACGGGCTAAGAGCATTAATAACACGCACAAAATGATGACTGAAAAATGATGATAAAATGTGATAAATGTGATAATATGATACAATTAGGATAAAGTGACGTTAAAAGCGGATTATAAATGCTGTCCTTCAAGAGTGAAACAAACAGTTCAGTCATAACTCATCAGCTATTCCTAGGAGATGCCTTAAACTGGATGTTTTGACAAAATTTCACTAATATGGTTATTCTCAGTGACTAGCGGAGATGCTGATATAAGATTTTTTGGGGCCATCTGGTTTGCCCATTGGTAAAAAAAAGGAGATAATTTTATCTCTATTACTTTGACAGACCACTAATTTGCTTTTGATGTAATTAATATTGGCTCAGCACCAGTGAAGCTTTATTAAATTTAGGGAAAAAAATCTTCTGGCTTAAGACACTGAAAACCAGTTAAGAATCAAGATTACAGCTATTACACTGGGATTCTCTGTCACTGGTTACAGGCACAAAATAGAATAAAAATATTTATACATATGGATTGCAATGTGTAGTGAAATTCAAACCAGAAGAATTCCTGTGTGTCTTCCCCTGCCCTTTAAATCATAATTTAGAGTATCTGAACAAAAATATGTTTTTATAAAAATGAAAGCCCACTGAAAAAAACAGAGAGGAGCAAAATTCTCACGACAGCAGTTTAATTATTGAAAGACACTTTGAAAAGGAGGCCAGTTTCCAAGATTTTCTAAGTTGTGAATAGAAAAACTGTTCCAAAGAGTGATTCCAAATTATGGTGATTTTCTGGCCAGAAGCACCTCAACAGTGGCCTCTCACTCTCCTTTGACTGTCAACGAAAGCAAATTATTTTCACCTTGTTAAACTTAAGGTGCACCCCTCTGTTTGTCTCTTCTGTCTTTTTAGGAAACTGAGGTAGAAGAACCTTTAAAATGTTAGATGTCAAGAATCTGCTGTTGTAAAAATTCCACAAGACTTCCCCAAAACTCTCAAGTAATGACTTGCAAATTGACAGCCTTTATTTGATGTTCCATGGGCAGAACTCATACTAGCCTTCCCAGAGAAAGAACTTGTGGAAATAGAAATCTTGATGGTTGGTTGGTTGCTTGGTTGCTTGGTTGGTTTTTTCACCCAA
The DNA here is from genome assembly GCA_013397725.1 of Rhagologus leucostigma. Taxonomy (NCBI): domain Eukaryota; kingdom Metazoa; phylum Chordata; class Aves; order Passeriformes; genus Rhagologus; species Rhagologus leucostigma. Next base: position 74,308 of record VZTD01006137.1, on the reverse strand, counting down.
GGAATTTTGTAGCAAAGTCAGATTCTTACACTGTTGTGCTAAACTGCCTGTTGAAGTTTTGATTGTACAGAATAATACATCAAAATTAAAACTTCAAAAGAAATATGCTTGTCCCTTCATTCTGTTACTGCTACCTCATTTTTGCTTTGGGAATCCTAAAATAATTTCAAAAAATTTGATACGAATTATTAATGAAAATGATAATTAGTTACAAAATGCTAAACCAACTGTCAGGAGGAGCAAGAAACTATGAATGTAGATATTTCAGTGATGAACACGCAAAGTAATTGTCCAGGTTCCCAACATGCAAAAATCCCATCAGACTAAGAATGCACCTGCAAAGTACCTGCTTACACTGGTAACAGGAGAGGCTGGGGCCCGTACCTTGCCAAACACTAAATGAGGTTATGAGTTACATCTCATCCGGAAGCAAGAACAATACGGGTTCCAGTCTTCAGAGAGAATGAAACTACTGTTTGGGGCTGAAAATTCTCAGTTCAGAAGGAATATATTTTTGGTTTAAAATTCAAATGTATGAATTTTGTGAATTTCAGAATGCTAATTGCTAATTACTAATACTGATTCCCTTAATTACACAGATTGTTAAGGAATTGGGAATATAAAAATATGGAAGATTTTTCCTGAGCACCAAACACACCATGATGCCACACTATAGTACTCTTGAAAAAACCTATACTTCTACTACTGTGTTAGCTACTGCTTTCTACTGTGGGCTTTTTCATAGAGATATAACATTTATCTGTTGGCAGTAGGTGCCTGGGTATCAAAAGAACAAAGATGAGAAACATATACTGCTAGCTAACTGCTGTAAATATAAACTCAAAATAAAAAGAAAGTCAAGTGGGAATGTAATTAAATTACATATATTATTGAATGACATTAAAGAATCCATTCTTCTAATTATGTTCAGGCTCACAGAGATGAGGGATAACATCAGAGACGATCACGAATGAAGAAAACTGATTTCGCACTAGACTGGGGAAAAATTCTGAGAAGGAATTGTAAAGAAGGTCTAGACACATCCTTATAAATGAGAATTTTCACTGAGGACAAGAGTTTCACTTGCTATACTGAATAACCCAGGTGTTCTTCACCGAGAAACTCACCTGATTTTGCCCTAGGTGGTTTAACTGCTGTTAAAAAATGAGTCACAAGAGATCTGCTCTCCTCTACATTCTCTCTGGAAATTGTTTAATTAGTTACTAGAAAGATGACATTTCAATTAACAATGGAAATTCTTGGGGTTGGGTTTTCCAGGAAAATTCTAATATTTTTTCTGATAGGCTTTATAAAAGATTTGCAGCTGGCATAAGAAATTAATAAAAACAGCTAGCATGAGGAAAGGCAGTACAAACATGAGATCTGAGTCCTGTTTTTTTTTTCCTACAGACAAAAAGCACAGTTCATCTTAGAATGGGAGAGAGAGACAGTTCTGCACAAACCCTAGAGGTAAAGCCTCCTGACACACCTTTATCATGTAAATCATGGGCAACTGTCTGAGCTTTCAGGGTCCTTCACAGCCAATTTCCATCCTACTTTCCATTCTCAGAAATAGGATTAGACTTTCATCACCAGTCGAATGAATAAGGCCCTACCCAGCTTTTGGTCTTTTCAGAACATGCATTTATTCTTTCTCCATCATGCTCATTATAGATAGGAAGAAATTCTTATTCCTTGCTTTTCATTTTCTCAGTGGAGTGTTTTTTGTACTAGAATCCAGGTTTTCTCCTGCGCCTGTCCTTTGTACTTGACTTGGGACAGGGAGCATCAATTCCTGGGTGTGGGTGAAGTGCACAGCTCAGCAGGAGCCTATGCTTGAAAATGGGCCTTTCTGCTTCAGATTTGAGTTCCATAATCCCATTGACAGAGGAAGTTCAAGAGGCTTATGCTGCCCAAAGCTCCACAGTTAACGCTGTTCTGGGATTGAAAGTTTTTGCTTATGACACCTCAATGATGAGTACAGGCACAGTTTTGGGTAGCAGGATGGACATAGTTCAAGATAAACTGCTATATACAATAATAACTGAATGCAACAACAGTAAAACCCTTGTTGTTTTAGAAGCCTTAGTAGTTTTTACTTGTGGTATTTTTTCTCAGGGATGAGCATGTGAAAAAAAAATAAGGAAGAAATCTGCAAATATCAAACACAAAAAAAGGAATAAAACAATGGGAGGAAGTGAAGTTTGTACTGGTTCCCACAAATACCAGTGAACACTGTCTAAAGCCCTAAAAATTTGTTTTAATCACCTTTCTACCAGTTTCCCATTTCTAAAAAGCTGTTATCACAACAACATCTTTTATGTATCTACAACATGTGGATTTTTCTGATCTTAAGGTTACTGACTTAGAAGCAATGACACCAGTTCATCGTAGTGTTGTATTTTTGCCCTCCCCTGTGCTTACCTTTCCATGTAGGTCCCCCCTTCCCCGCCCCTAGCCCTAACCACTCCCTTGGGTTTCTCCCATTGATTCTGTTACCCCCAACTCCGCCCATGTACCGCCCCTGTGCCCTGTGACCATTGGTCCTTGTGCTCTCCCTGCCGCCTTCGCCCTGGATAAAGGACCCTGCATGCGACATGATGCCCTCTCTCGCATTCTCCTCTGCTTTGGGGCACCAGCCTCTGCCTGGAGGAGGAGCCAGAGGAGCGAGCACATGTGCTGGATCTGGGCTTCTGGGAGCCACTATGAAGTAAGAGATCTTCTGCAGCCACCATGCGGAGAGCATTCTCGCCTCCTTTACCGTCACCGTGTTGCGGGGCTTCAGCTTTCCGGAGGATGCAAGGGGCAGCCTGGAAAGGCACGGGAAGTGGAACAGCCGCTCTCCCTGAGCACGCCTCACTGCACTCTCCGAGAAGGCTGTGGCATGCCATACCACTGCAGGAACTCGACTCCCACACCGCAACAGTTCATGAAATGGAGACATGCATTAGCTGCAGTCAGATATTGATGGGCACATATATATATGCCTGTAGAAAAGCAAGAGATTATTTTCTCAGTACATTCTTCTTAGATAGCATAAATCTATTTTTATCCTTTCATGTTGTGCTGACTTAAGCACATGCACACTGGTGACTTGCATTATCATGAGATATTCTCTGGCTATCTTGGGAGCTGGAAAGTACTGCTGAGTGAACCCTTTCAAATTCCTCAACAGCTTACTCAAGCTGTTTGAGAATGAAAATAAGTGTGTTTTCTGTATTGCAAAAATACTGTCACAATGCCCAACAGTCAGCCTAACTTTGGTGTTTCCTGACTTATAGAGCCACCATCTATTGGTATCATTTATCTGGTTTTAGTGGAGTTGTGTCAGCAGAAAATATGGTCCTCAGTGCTTCACATTGCAACTCCCACCTCGTTTTAAAATACTGTTACCTTTAACTTTTTAGACATTTTAAAGGCAAAAAAGAGAGGAAAACACATCAGATCTGCTTAGCTTAAAGAGTTTGTTGTTTGTACCCACAACTCGGACTCTCCAAAATTTTCAGAGTTTACCACACCAGTGTTTCTCTTTCTTCTGTATACTGAGCTAGCTTTGCCATGACCAGTTACTTGTTTAATTGGTCTTACCTCCCATGCTCCAACTTACTCCCCAAACTCTTTATCCTTTAATAAAATTTCAAACCACTTTGTTCTTTGTTTTACGTTTTTTGGGGTTTTTTTACTTTCTTGGAATTACCTTTCTGAATAATAAACTCTTCATTCAGTATGGCACAGCTCTTTCTAGCCATCCCCAGATATTTGTACAGTAAAGGCCAGAGGCTGTTCCACCGTGTTCTCTTTTTCGTTCTCCTGCCTTCAGAACTGAAGTCTGAGAAAGCCCCATCTTACCAGATGTACTTATTATTAACTAATTCTGATTTGTCTATTAAATGTCTATTAAATATCTGATTTAGATCGAGATTTCCTTATATAGAGTCTGAAATGAATGATCATACACAGATCTTAATATTAATTTCCTTTTTTTTTTCAGTGGGACAGTACTAGTGTTTTTGAGGGTTCATGTCATCATGATCTAAAAATAATCAGTTACAGTCTCAGCTTTAACCTAGTTTGGAGTAGTCCTCAAAGAAAGTCTGAATTCTTCATTCTTTCTTGACGCAACAGGTTTTCCAGTCTGAAGTATTCTATCAGATCAGAAGATTTGTCCAAGCCTTTTGATTAAAATTACATTCATCACATAGGGCAGTATAGCATACATTGAGGTGACGAGGAGGTAAGCTGATTGCTGTAACTATACAGCCCACAAAATAAAAATTGAACAATTTGCTGTAATTTAGAAAGATGAACATGATGCACAAAATGATATATTTTATTTGAAGGACAGATTACATGGGTCTAATCAGGATTTAAAATCTGAATGAGATGAAATTGTACCATAATTATTTTCCCATAAGAGAACAAAGAAGTTGTAAAAGCACCTAATACATCTCTGAAGATTTTGAGAAACTCTGAGTAGAGCTGCAGAGTAGCAAGGGAAAGCTACTGCTGCTGTTAATCTCAGCCTTGTTAAAATAAAAAGTTTTACAATTCACTGAATGCTTTTTTCATGCAAAAAGTAAAAGATACCAAATTTTTCCATATGCAAGCATTTGGGGTCCATTTTACCTTCAGTAAACTTCTTTGGGTTTCATTGAAGTTGCACCATAGATGAATGCTGTCCTTGCTCTTTTCAGTTCCTCCATGCATCCTTTTATCAGCCCAAATTTCAAGCTTTTAATTAAAACAAGTTTTCATTGCTTTAAGAACTTTTAGTTGGGACTTAAAGGGTCTCCACACTTCAACAGAAAAGACATAGTGCAGAGCACTGTCTGCCACCTTCATTTACCTTTCTGTGTGCAGTCTTTCTTGAGCTGCTGTGTTGAGTTTGTGTCAGTGACAGACGAACCCTTACAAACCTTGATGCACCCAGGCCTAGGTGCCTTTAAGAAAGCATCTATAAAAGGAGAAAGAAATGGGTACTACGTGGAGCTTTCTTCTGTATCTGCCCAGGACTCTGGCAATGCTCTGAACTGATTCACAGAGAACGGAAAGGGATTTTTACTTCTATTTCTGCCTGTCATTTTGATACTGGGAAAATCTCTATATTTCTCTGTTTTTTCCTTTATCTTCTGATGTTTTTCTTATTTGTCCTATCTGTTTGATTGCTTGTCTTGACTATTTTCTTGCCATATTCAAAATGATTGTGCACTGAACTACTGGAAGACCAAGAGCACACAAAAATGTTACCATCTGAGCCAGAGTCCAGCAAAAACCCCTTCGGACAGGTGGAATCTTCAAGCAGTCGTCACCCACTTTATGTGTTGGGTTAGATTGCAGCACACTGAGGCTTGAGCTCAACTGGGACTCTTACAACTATCCCAGTAAAATATGGTCATAAATCACAAATAAAATACAATAACAGTTATGAAAACACTTAATTGACAAATGCCATCAAGGTCCTCTGTCTTTTTTTTAAATTTCTTCTTCCTGCATTGTGATAAACATTGAGCTCTGGGAAGCCTCTGCTGGCAGTGTTGTTTGTGTTTGGAGCAGTCATTGCTGTAAGGACTTATTTAGTGAAAGATTTTTTTGTCTTTTGCCTTTTCATTTGCTCACAGCAAATTGCTTCCTGATCGCAGGAGTTTTATGGAAAATACGACAGATCTGAATGGCCTTTGTGACCTTGTTTTTTGGCTTTGGAATCATGCTTATAGGTATGTAATTCAATTTCCTCTTGCCTACACATGAAGAGATCACATCACGAAGTTCATACTTGGCTTACATACGGTGTCTTCTATCACTGACTTCTTCCCTTGGAAAATTTGACTGCAAGTTCCTGATAGTCCTTGACAGAGTTGTTTTCAAGATTAAGTGTCTATAATACACTCCATACATATACTACTCCCTCTGGTCTCCTTTTTAACCCTTACAGAACCAGAGAGAATGAGGTCTCCATGGCCTGATCCTGTGATTTCAACACAAAATATGCATTTATAAAACAGAAATCTATGAACATAAATCACTGGCCTGCATTTATGATCCACTGAAGCAAAATTCTCCCTATTCAGACTGTTTTAGGGACAGTAGGCACCTTTCTATTTGCAGGAGGAGATCCCTGAGGAATTTGACACTTGCATTGATTCACTGTAGTTTTCCTGTTCAAAGGAGAAAATATATGTATCTTCAGCCCAGATGAAGGGAATGCTGTATCTCTTTCTGTGAGAAAACAAAGAGACCTTGAAAAGTTAAGCTTGAGAGGAAATAGTACCTTCTGACCATTTCCTCAAAAGAAGTCCTATTTAATCATCCTACAGATTTTTGAGAGAAAAAATGTCTTTAAGGTTATTGTGACATTTCCCACATCACTTTATAAATAGATGGTGGCACTAGTTCAAAAACAGTATCTCTGACTTTAAGCAAATCAGTTCTGACTGGCTTCATCAGCTTAGAACTGGGGATGTGCTAAAAGCCTTGCAGAAAGGATATTACCATTAGAAAGAAAACCATTTAGGAAAAAATCTTGCATGGGTGAAATGAAAAGACAAAGAGATGGCAAGAAAAAAGATCCATTATTTCTGTTGAGTTCTCACTTTCTTCTGAGATTTATTTTTTTAACAAGAGATAAAAACGTTTATATAATAAAAATGTTTATATAGATTTTTTTGACATACTCACATCCTTTTCCAATAAGTTATTCTGTGAGGAAATGCAGACATTTTTCCTACTTTTTGTTGTTTCATGCTACTTTGTAAGATTTTAATTTTTAGAAAGAGGTGGGTTACATGTACAAAGAGATGGAAAAGAGCTGGAAAAGTACCTTTGAGGTAATACCCATATTGTCAGTGGTATGACTGCAGCTTGTGGAGATGGACTCACGTTGGATATAGATTTGAGTGCTAAGCTCGGGAGGTGCCTGTCCACCAGGCACCAAGGTAACAAGCCTGGGCTAGTACACATGCCAGCTGCTTTAAGATGTCACAAATTAATCTCTGCAAGTTATGCTGTGCTCCTAATTTCAAAAATTTTTCTTCTGGGTGACATAACGAATAATATATTAGAAGGAAAGGAAAAGGTTCTGTGCCGGTTTGCGCCAAATTCAGGGGAAATGTCCAAAAAGGAATGTCTCCTCAAAGGAAAAAATGTTACAGCCACCCCTCCCCCTGCCGGGTTCGGGA
>VZTD01006137.1:0-67069 GCA_013397725.1 Rhagologus leucostigma | reverse complement strand
AAAAAAACCCTCAAAGTTCCAAGAAAACAAGGTTCAACTCTCCGTCTCTCTCTCTCCAGAGAAAAGGAGCTGAAAAGCTGGCTGGAAAGCAAGAAGGTGCTTCCCCCCTCTCTCTGCTGCAGCAGGACGCTAATCTCTGTGTCCTTGAAGCACAAACTGTTTTGAAAAGTTCGCTCAGTTTTTCTCTCTTTCTTGCACCCAGTTTTAAAGACACAGAAAGGCTCAGGATCTTATCTGAGCATAGAGTGGTGATAGGCGATACAACAGCATAAAGTCACCCCAAGACATTTCTCTTTCAATTGTCTGGCACAAAACTTACAGCTGAAAATTCATAAAAACCCAAGCAAATATCCACTGGATGATGTTAGTCAAACAGACTCTACATCAGCTGTCTTTGTGTCTCACCACAAGATGAGGCAATATCATGGGGATCTCCTTCTATGAGCAGATCCCATAGAAGTAAAATAACAAAATCTAGGACAACCTCTAAGTAACTTTCATCATTTATGGCATTGACAATGGGCAGAACACGGCACCATGAGAATTAGAGAGATTTGCCTCATTGTCTGACTGTCTCCACATCATCAGCAGCAAATAGATCTCAAGTGAGAATCAAGATTACACCATATAAAAAATATAACTCTTGAAAATTACAAGCTGAACCAAAAGATAATGCATGAGCAATGGTTTTCAGATCCAGACATTTATATTGTTAGTTACACATCGACATATATATCGAGAATGAAAAACTGAAAGAAAAATGAAATCAGTTCTTTATTCTTTTTCCACAGAATCTAAAGTTCAAAATTTGTTATGTGTAACAAATTTACATTGATTGTAAATGTTTAGAATGTGACATTCCAAACAGGAAATTAGAGCAAATTATAAGTACTGAAATACCAAAGGACACTGAGAGATGTACAGGACCTGATCTATCCACCTCCTCCCAGTTAAATGGGCCCAAAACTCTGTGGTATTAGCCAGTGGCAAGGGAGATTTACCATCTCCAATCTGCAAAGTACACTGTGCCAAAAGAATTGTGGGACAACTAAAGAAAAAGACAAACTCAAGCCAGATCAGAAATCAAGTACATATACTGCCTTTCCCCCTTGCCTCCCAGCTCTACAGCTGTCACAATGCAGGCTATTAAACTGTCAAATATCACCTCTTCATCTCTCATTATTTCTGTGTTAGAAGTGGTCATAAAATTCACCAAATGCTTCATTTTTTCAAAGTAAATATGCTTTTTTTGAGTTTTCATATTATGGATTTCTTAAGCCTGAACCACCACAGAATGTCCATTTAAGAAATTACTTCAGAGTACAGCTTTTTTTAAAGCAAACTAAAATTTACCATAAATTCTATTTTCCTTGATTATTTTGATTGTATTGTGATACTGGAGGGCCCTTACATATTTGCCATTTTTCTCAGTCTTCCACAAATTTTCATATACTATAAAAAATTACTTCACCAGTCTCAATAGTGAAAGATCAGGGGTAAGAGGTGGATTTTTTTCCTATCGAGACCTGTACAAGGTACCGTCTTCAGCATGAGGAATCATTTCATTGAGGCAAGCTTTTAACTTAGGTGTGGGATCCTTGACCATGAGGCTGAAATCATAGTGGAGAATTATCTGAGAAAGATCACCTATGGAAATTGTATCAGAAGTATTCATTTCTTTAGGAATGTTTGGAGAATGTGGGTTTGAGACTGACTAATCATGCTGAGAAAGAAAAATGTCTTTGAATCACTAAAAGGACACTTAAGACTCATAAAAAGTCATCTGAACAACACAGACACTCAGACAAGAGTTTTTGTGCTGGTTTTGGCTTACCCACATCACCCTCCCTTCCCCATCACCCTGTCCCAGCAGATCTAAATATATCTTAAGCTATTTAAGTCAGCCCTGTGTGTATGTGTGCACACCACACTTGTTATCAAGAAACAACAAAGAAATAGCAAAAAATACCAGCATCTCTGATGTAAATTAGACATTAGAAAAGCCTACCCCATTGCTTTTTCCCTTGGCAATAAGTGTGCCAAGTATGTGCTTTGCTATGCTGGCAGGTCCAGATCCTCCTGGAGCACAGCAAAGCCAAAGGCGCCAAAAGAGTTTCAGTTTGAGTTTCAAGTAGCAGCCTGGAAAGGAAACTGGTCAACGTTTGCAGCAGTAACCATTGCACAGCTTTTTCTTTAGCCATTTCTTCTCCTATGATAAAGTAGAATTAAAATATTAGACAAATAGGCTGCATTTCTGACACAAATCCTGGAACTGCCATATTACTGTTTCATTGTCTTTTTTTTTAAACTTAGCTTTGTCTACTAAGTTTTTCTAAGTTGTTTGTTTTGGTTTTTTTTCCTAGCTTCCATTAGATGTCAACTCTAATCTTTTTCCATCTTACTATTAAAAGAATGAGGCCTCTGACACAACAGCTTTTCAGGTATGTTTGAAGAGCTGTATCTCTGGTTTTAACTTAAAAATTACAATGACTTGTATAGTCTGGGGTTGGGATGGAGACAATACTTGTTTTTCAGAATCAGGATGAGGAAAACTTACATTTAATCATGGATAAAGAACGCTTCCTAGATATTAAAGGTGGCTAGAGAAATGAGGTTAATAAGATAGAACTGTATTTTAAGGTAAAGAACTTTTTTCATCAAAGGGAAAAGGAACAGACAAAAAATAATCCATTATAGTTAGCATTAAAATATAAAATTAATTAATTCAAAGTATTGTAGCTATTTTTTTTTCCTCTTTCTTGACCTTAAAGGCTGTCGTTTTGAGCATAGGTTGGAAGCACAGGCCCATAATAAGTGCAACAAGAGGCTATAGAGTGAGTAACTATATACAGAGTTTTATAATAAGCATGGAGATGAATCCATGAAGAAGTCCACCATTGGGATCTAAGATCATTACTGGCAGAAAGCCTATTAATGGATACTTAACATATGTATGACAACTACAAGGGCAAAGCAAATGCAAATGATGACTGTGAACACAATTAAGACAGCAAAGGTTTACCTTAAAGAAAATGTCTTTCTTTGCGATGTTTCATTATCTTTCCTTAAAATTCATTTGATAAATTGGATTTTTTAAACTGTGGTAAAATGTATATTCTTGGTGCATGTACTGAAAATTATGCAGATCTTTAGTTCTGATATGCTGCAGTAAAGATAAAAAAAGTATCTCTGTCCTACATTGCATTATATCTAGTGCTCAAGCATGGTTTTTATGTAAACTGGAACAATGTCAACCAGTGAGCAATTAAAATCTCCAAGAACGTGAGTGTACAAACAAAGGAAAAAAACTGACTTGACCAGAATTATATTCTAAAGTAAAGGTTAAAGTGACATTTCTGCTAACTTGGTCGTTGCATTTCATTATTTTTAATTTAGCTATTACTGTTGGAGTTGTCCATATTCTGTGAATAATAGTGACTTGTACCTGACCCATATTTTCTATGCTGTGTGAGATGATCAGTCAGGTGTGAATCTTTCTGCTTTACAGTGGCTGAGACTGAGCTGAATCACACGCTGCAAGAATTTACCTCCCTCCGCTGACTGCAGAGAGATACGGGGGTGACCAGCAGAGATTCAGACAGCTCCAGTTTAGATGCTGAAATGAATGACATCCCTCATTGTGATACACAAAGGGAACAGGCTGAAGGCATTACTAGATTCTTCCATTACTAAATTGACCATCAGTCAATTTGAATCTAAATCTTATTCTTCTGAAGATGCACTGAGCCTTCACAATGTTTGGGGATAGTGACGTGCAAAATGGAGCAATTTTAGAGCACATTTCTGGGCTCCATGTGCACCACATAGTAGCATGTCTTTATTGGGAATCCCATTCAGTGATGAAAGCAGACCTTTCCAGAATTACACTTGCATACTTTGAACAAAAAAATTTCTTTGGGATAAATGAAAATTGTTTCTAGCTTTTCTGTAGGAGGAGGACTCTGATGAGAAGGCAGTGGTTCCCATCGCAGTCCTGCACTGACCACGGAGCTGGCAAGTCCTGCAAAGAAAAACACAACTGCATCTTGGGATAAAACTTATTTAATCTGTTGAGTACAAACATCTTTCCTTAAACACAGAAGGCTATGTTGATCTTCCTTGAAGTGTCCAGAAGGTGAAATAAAAGCAGATTCACACAGGAGAGGGATATGCCAACTGATCTTTCAACTAGAGGGACCAGGTACTTGTCCAGGAATCACTTTGAAAATAAAAGAATTTAAAGACCAGAAAAAAAAGTATGCTTCGTAGGAGATTATTTTGCAAAAGTACTTTGTTTCTGGTGCTAGAAGGAAGCAAAACACCTGAAAGGAAAAATCTTATAATAAAAGCAGGAGACTTTAGTGAGGACGGTACTGATAAATCTCATCAACTAGGGTCAGTTTACCAAGAGAAGGGCCACATCTTCCTTAGATTTCAGCTTTGGCTGGGGAAAGTCATGAGACCTTCCTTGAGCACATGCAGCATTTGCCCACTTCGTGGAATAAGAACTGGTGAAAAGGTCTCAACAAAGAGAGACATCCCCATTCTCATCAACCAGTATTACTCAGGCAGAGACTGTGTGGGAGCAAAGGCCCAAGCTCTCCTTTTTCTGGGAAGTTCCATACAGCAGCCAGCTGGAGAGGAAAGGGGTGAACTGGTACAGCCACTACTGCAGCTGTGGAGAAGGGCTGCTCTCTCAGAGAGGAGAATCAGCAGAGATGGAGGAAAAAACTGATCCTTCATTGTGTCAGCAATAAAAAGGGCAGGATAGGATTAATTTTGAATAAAATCAACTAGACCCTGATTTGAATGGAGAGAGAGGTAAAGAGCAGAACAAACTACTCATTAAAATTAAAACAATGTTAAAAAACATCCTTTAACACCCAAATAAAAAAACAGTATTCTGTCCAGAATCAAAGCCCATGATTTTAGAATCATTGGTATTTATTTCTGCATATCAGAAGACATTTATTTAATTAGAAAAACATGGTTTCATTGCATTTTGAGTCAATTAAATGGAAAAAATCATGGGTTTTATACATTTTGAGGGTTTTGTAAAACCTCAACTCTCTTTGGGTTCTCTGATCTTTAACCTAACTAATTATGTACTTTGTTTTCATTGTGAATACCATTTAAACTTCACAAGCTCCTTTTACTCCTTCACTTCCAATGTAGCTTTTGTGCACGATTGCCCTGCTGTCAGTTCTTCAGTGCATCCTCTGCTCCGACTTTGGCCACACTGAATCATAACTTTCTCTTGCACTCATGGGATAGACAAAGCCCTGTGGATCAGGAAGAAAAATATGTCAGCTGAATGTTCATGAGGGGTCACAGGGACCCCTTCCATTATTTTTCCCGCTTGATTTGGGGATGGCCAAAGCCTCAGTCTGCTGCAGCACCTGTGCTGTGTCTTTTCAAGCAGAAACAAAGCCAGCCCTCCTGAGCTTTGCAGGAAATGAAGGAGCTAACTACAAGGCTAATTTGCATGCACCCATGTAGCATTCAGTCTTTCAAGCTCACAGGATAATTTATTGAAACAAATGACTGCCATTTTCTATATCATAAATGCAATATTTAATCTGCACTATTTGCTCAAACAAATTTTATTATGTACTTGTTTTATACAAGGTTTTAATAAGCTGTGGTGGAGAGCTGTACACAGTACTTAATGCATGCACTGATATGTGTAAAATCTAAGATCAGGACGACAGTATATATTTATAGCAGTGTCTGGGAGATTATATGTGATGAATACATTATATCACATACACACCAGAGGCAGAGTTAAGGATGCGCCTGAATCCTGCAGTGTGGCATTTCCTAACTTACGTGTGCTCAACCGTTCAGCCTTAACATTCCCTGAACATCCTCCAATGGAATATCTATCAGCCCACATAATCAGCTTGCAAGCTACTCCCACAGAGGAAGATATTTCAGACTGTCCTCTTCCAAGAGACATTAATTAATGCATTTTCATTTTGAAATGCACTACTTTCCAGCCAACATGTTCTCATGATGTTTAAAAAGCTTTAAATCTTTGTGGAGTAAGGCTCACCAGGAAGGTTAAAAAAATACTCCCTGCATCCCATTTCCTTGGGGCTTCTCTGTTTTGCCCTTCCACTATAGCTATTATGCACAGCTTGAATTCTGGGAAGACATGATACTGTTGAAATACAAGTAATTATACTATTCTGTCTCATTTTTACCAACTATTATTTTCATTTTTTGCTCTTCCTTTCATCTTTTTTTCAGCTGTCTTTATCTGCTGCAAACATCACTTGCAGGTTATTACTTGCAGAGAAAATGCCAGCAGAAAATTGATGATAGATTGGTGAGATGTAAATGATTGCATATTGGGGGGCCCAAATTACAAAATAGCTATTTGGGTAACCAATTCAATCTGAATTCTTGCATGCTGGGCAATTCCAAAGTATTTTAGAAGGTTTTGTTCAAATTTCCTCTATGAAATTACACCTATAGTGCATTTTTCTTTATTAAAAGCATAAAATGTAAAGATGTGAAAAAATGTAGCATCCTTGGTAGAGCTAGCAAGAAGTTTTGGGTGGCACCACAGACCTTGTAGTAAAAGCTTGCAGTTGAGGAATTGCAGTTTGATGTTAGTTCCTGAGTCAAATACTGCCCTGGAATAATTAAAGATACATCCAATAATTTCTAACATCCAGCCCACAAACCAGACCAAGAAGGCTGGCATGTACATTCATATAGTAATACTATATTATGAATATATTATGAATGGGTTTTTTTGAGAATTAGGAGGATGTAGTTCTTTGAAACAGAAAAATCAGTTGCCATTGCAGTTTAGACTTTTGCTAAGCAATAAAAATCATAAAAGAACATTGTGTTGCCTTTTAATTGTCTTTCATCTAATAAAAGGAGTAAATTGTTGAAACCCTCAGTTTTCAGAAAAAAATGGCACTGGGGAGAATATAATAGATGAAATGGTGAAGATTTTTTTATGCTCAGCATTTAAAGGTAAAAATGGCTTCAGCAAAAGAAGTTCAGCTTAGAAATTTAAATGTATACAAGTTTGTGGGCCAAACAGGGATCCAGGGAGTTACACTACTGATTAATCTGGCCACCTGTGTTCATAAAGCTTCTAAACCCTAACAAAGAGAAGTAGGTAGTAAAATAAAGATTGACTATTACAAGTTGTAACAGCCTTAATAGCAGCTCTTGAGACTTGATCTGGTGACATTATTGCCTTGTTTAAAACTCCATGCTGCTTTGGCTGTACAAAGATCCAGAGCTGGACAGAAGCAAATGCCAGAATGGGAACATGCACCTTAGCCAGAGTCCATCCATCAAGTATCATCTTCTCTCACAGACAATAGGATGTCAGGTTTTTAACACAAGGTCATCAGAGCTGACCAGTGGCAGCCTGGCTGTGCTCAGGACACTGTCTCAAGGGCGGACAGTGATCAGTTAAGCCATTTGACAGCACCAGTGAGACTGTTGGATGAAATGGGGCTGGCACAGATCAGAAGCAGAGAGGCAAGAACTGGGCAGCTAAGGCTTCTGCCTCTTTGTGTCAGAAAGCCTCTCATAATGTCTACTATTATTACTTATCCTGAAGAACAATTTATTCCTCTTGCTTAAGGTGTTAGGAGATATTGGTGAGGAGTACAGGTTGATAGGACACCTCCCATAATTGCCAAGAGATATTCCTCAGGGAAAAGGTGTTTTGACCATGTTCGCATTTTCCTCTAAAGATGAATGTGTGTGATTGTTTTAAAAGGATTAAATTGATACTCTTTGATGTATCTTTACCAGATTTTATGAAAGCTTTGACCAAACAGTGTGGGTGATAAATTCATTATGGGTGATAAACTCATTATAGTGATAAACCTGGTATGGGTGATAAACTCATTACAGAAGAGCCCTAGTATGGCGAGGCTGATACAAGGCTTTCTATCACTGTCAGCAAAATTGCAAACTATAAAACTTCTGCTCACATAAATGATGATCTTGGCACACTCTTCTCTTCCATCTCATCCTGTTCAAGGGGTGAGCGTAGCCACTCACAGAGTTTCACTTATTATCTTCAATCCCACAACTCACAAATCCCTACATATTCTTGTTAACAAGTCCAGGTTCTCAGCTGATTTCTGACTTTTCCTCATTCCAGAGGCAGACCAGGAATTCTCCCCTGCCTTCCTTCACTTTTCCATCTCTGCCCTTCCCACAGATATTTCCACCAGACCTCCTCAGATGCACAGCCCGGAGGAAGGGCTGTCCTCCCTTTCCTCTCTCATCTTGCTTAAGGAAGCACTGTTTGGTCCCACCACCACAACCACCTTGTTCAGACCAACATCCCATTTCTCCTACAGTCTTTGCCCAGAAAATAGCCTTTTGAGATCCTTTACTCAAGACACATTTTTCCACTAGTCTGACAAGACATTGCCATCTGTAATGGCCCAGATGAATGCTAAAAAAATTACCTGCAACACAGCTATTGCTATAGAGTCTCCAAAATTTAGCAATGTAGATCTTTCCCTCCATCCCTCCAACACCTCTAGGATAACATGACGATACATCCTGCAAGAAAAGTCATGTGAAGAATAAAAGTAATGGCATAATTCTGCATCTGGAGAATGTATTACTAAAAAGAACTCCAGGTCTTTCAAGATGGCACACCTACTACAGACTGCACGGTCAAGTGGCCTCCTTGACTGACAAGCTGACCATTTGAACATGGTGTCCTCAGCTGAATCCAAGTCTTATGTTCACTTCTATACTCAATGTCTTTGCTCATCTGAGACCTAGGTGCTTCCCTGGTCCATATCTCCAGGACTTCAGACCGGGCGTTGACTAGAATATACAGGGAATTGAATCTTGAAGAAACACTACAGTCAGCTGAGATCCAAGTGTTTTTAGCAGCTGCAGGTGCTTTGTCTCTCTAACAGAAATAAGAGAAGATACTAAGACAAGTAAATAAACCATTGTACTTGATAGTAAACACACAGTATGTGGCAATTCTCTCACTTGGTAACATGACAAGTATATTTGAACAGGATTAAGGAGGTAGGATTGTGATGATTTTATTTTAGTGCCAAGGTGATTTTTCTGAGGGATAGTTTAGTGGTTAGCAGAATGGTTCAGTGCCACAGAAAAAAAAATCTCCTGATTCTGTGCATTGAGCTGTTTTCTGCTAAATTAATGAATTGGTCAAAGACCTTACAGATGGCAGAAATGGCACAAAGGAGCTGTGGGAGTCCCCCTTTCAAGCATAAGAGCAGGACAAGGAGAGCTACAGGCACAGGGTGGAGGGGAGAAAGCAGCCCCTTTCAACAGCTCTGTTTAGTGTTGAATCAGGCACCAAGATACAATTTGAGGATTTAGATAGAAAAATTTAAAGAGAAAAACATTTAGAGTCAACAGGACCTCACTACTGGGCAATATTTGGTCTCAGAGTGTTTTGTTTCTAAATGTTTTCAGCTTAACTATTATTTTTCTGGTGATATTGCAACAATATTTACAACGAGGATCCTGTATGCAATATATTGTACAAATTCAGGAAGATTATCTCTGTTGTAGACAGCCTAAGCCCAGTGTCCTCAATATGCAAATCCATGTATATGGGAGTGCGGCATTCATATATCTTTATATGCATCACTACAGGCTCAGAGTTGAAGTCTTACAAAAAATTTGAATTTCAAAAAGGACAAGAAAATAGCATTTGCAATAGTATGGCCAGCTGGTGACTGTTTCATAACAAGGCCTTTTTTCTCCCTCCTTTAAATATAATTTACTGGAATTTTACTTAGAGATGCAACAAATTAGCAGCTATTCATTTTGTAATGAAGAAGGCCTCGTGAAATCTAAGCTGTGAATAGGCAATCAGAATTTATTTGGACATAAAGGGTTATTTACCAGGCTAATATTTCAATATTGAACTCCATTTTGCTATCAGTACCATCATAGACCATTCTATGCAGTTGTTTTAAATTCTTATGTCATTGCATTGCCTCTGATTCTGCACAGTACCTGTAGTTATTGCTAATTCCTGCATGAAAGACCACCAAAAAAAGACTAATTGGTTCTTCTTTGCATAATATATACATTTAACTCATCTCCCCACAGGTCTGAACAGGCAAAAGGAAGATTTTATTCTACTGGAACAAAGTAAGTTCTGGGGATTCAACAATATGATTACATTCACTCTTTACTTAAGTTTGAACAACAATGAAGAACACCAAAGAAAACCAGCCTTTGTTCTTTTAATGCAACTATAAAATATGCATAATTACATCAGTTCAAACTGACAATCTATATGCATTCTAACACCCAAATAGTTTTGCACTTCTATTCCATCAGTTAACCTTTAGGTGGGCCACCAATAGCTCATTGCCATGATGTTTTCTATTATGTCCAGAAAATGTTTCCCACTTGGCAGGGTACTGGTGATGCTGGTTGGTAAAACAAAGGGCTGAGGATTACGGATCATGGGCTCTTGTTGCTACGCCTCTTCTTTGCCCCTGAGCTTCTTTCTCTGTGTGAGTAACCCTATTGTTTTGAAGAAATGGTGGCCAATTAGATGGGCAATTGGCTTACTGCAGTGTTTTGGATGAAGTTTGTGTGGCTGCACAACACAGTGTACATGGGCAGCAAGAACAGCAGGTTTGTTGTGCCCAGTCTGCTGGGAAAACAATCCTGGATCCTGTACAATGGTATAAAACTTTTGAAACTCTGAACAGAGCTTTTAATTGTTATAATCTTTTTCTCATTTCACAAAGATATGTGTGGGGAAATTTAGGTATATGAGACCCCAAGAGCCTTCACGGTGTCTGTGTGCATTCTTTCTTTGAAGGTTGCCTGTGCTTAATAAAGTGACTATGTGCAAAGGCATGTAGCTGCCTAGTTTTGGATAAGCAGAATTTGAAGTCCCAAAATCTCAGCTTATAAGAGGAACCTATGCCTAAGACCAATTTAGGCATCTAAAAATTGAAATCAAAGTGGGAACTAATCACAGAAAGCTCACTTAAATCATTACAGAAAAACTGTTATTCCTCAAGGTTAGGAAACAGGCATCCAGTTGAATCCGACAGATCTCTGGAGGCAAGCTTTTCTCTCCAGTGCCTACAAATAAACTCTTTTGTTGCTAGTACATGGGGCAAGGAAGACATTATGTCCTTTTGGGCAGCAGGTCCCTTCCCACCTCCTAAAAAGGTTCAACACACTTTAGTGCAAGAGAGACACAGTGTTCTGTGTTGTGAGTCTGGCCAGCAACAGTATGGATGGGGCAGCACAGAAGTTCTATGGGTGGTGGAGTTTTCTCCCACGTGTATTTTTATCAGTTTGAACTGCTCTGCATTTGCCTCCTCCTGTTGTACTCCCAGCTGTAGTTATACTTTAGTCTGTCGTTCTCTATACTGGTCTTTCATTGCAAAATGATTACTATAACAGTGCTGGAGTCACAAGGAAGAACCTACGTGGGTATTAGGTCACACATTTTCTTAGCAAGTTATACACATTATGTGGGCGTGTAGCACATCCCCATGAGCAACAACCATACTTCTTTCTTGTTTTAATTACTAAATGAATTAACTGTAAGTATCAAGAAATATTTTTAAGCAATGAATGTACCAGATCAGAGGAAATATTCAGAAGGCATGAAGGAAGTGAAAATAAGTTGAGCATGTGCTTAAGTGTTTTGCCACTTTTGCTGAGACTGATTTTTCACAGCTACGCATGAATATCACTCTCATTCGTCACCCTGCCCTCACCCGGGGACTCAGGGTCCTGCAGAATAAGAATAGGAACCCTAAATCCCTGTCAGCCAGCCAAAGCCACGAACTCTGTATAACAAATTTCCTTTGTCCCCAAAGGTGGCCTCAAATAATTTTAATAAATCTTTAGTAATGTATTTCCGTATCTCAAATACACAAAGGTCAGATGTGCTATTCTGACTGACCCTGACCCACAGCTATTTTCTCCGTGAATGTAGCAGGATTGCTCAGGCAGTGATTTACAGCAGTGGTGACCAGGAGAGGCAGAGCCTGGCTGCTCAGTCTTTCTGCTGGTGGCAGGTGATGGTCGCGGCCCCCCCGGCCACGCCGGCTTTGCAGTGCCCGGGGTGGGAGGAGGCTGCTTGCCCGCGGGGTCCAGCACAGCGCTGCCAGAGTGTGCTGCTTGCACTGCTTGTCTGCGGATTTAACGCAGCTGCCTCTGGTTTAGCCAGAGCTTTTTAATACCGTTGCTTCCTGGCTCCCCCTCAGCGATTTCCTTGTTTAGTTTTAACATTTTAATTTTGCCAAAATGTTAAGGCAGCGCTTCACCTGCTGACTGGGTGTAACAGCGCCGCAGCAAATGGGGGGAAATAAAAAAGGTGCTTAGCTCAGCTGAAGTCCCTGTCTTGCCGCCATAAAATTAATTGTTATCATTATCTAGCTGCTTT
The DNA here is from genome assembly GCA_013397725.1 of Rhagologus leucostigma. Lineage (NCBI taxonomy): Eukaryota > Metazoa > Chordata > Aves > Passeriformes > Rhagologus > Rhagologus leucostigma. The sequence goes on along the minus strand of VZTD01006137.1, from coordinate 54,654 downwards.
CTGGAGACCATCAAGTTACCTGCTACACAAACTGTAACGGCAGTAACAGCAGCTGAACCTGACATACAGCCCTGCCCTTGGTGTATTAAATCATTCTGATGTAATGTCTCACAAACCACATGACTCACCTATTAAACCTTTCCAGGGGCATGTGCTCTGGCAGGAGGAGAGAGCTTGTAATGAGGCCAAACGCACAGAGGATAAAAGAAACATATTATGAAAACAAGCTATTGAAGCCGTGCATGCTAATTTGAGCGAACGCATTTGGACATGCAAGAGATTTGCTGTTTCTGTGTAAAATATTTCCAATTCCTTACTTCCCATTGCAAAGCTGATTGAGTCAGCAGCAGCTTGCCACTTGCATTCCAGGTGGCGTGATATGTCTCCTCATGCACTAACTCATATAGGTCATTAATATGCTAAATAAGTTGTAGCCAATTGGCTCCCATGGTGACAGCTCCAAAAGCTTCATGAATAATCAATGGAGCACCTGGAGGCATGAAATTTTCATACAAAGAGTTTCTAGACTTTGCATTAAGCTCTGAGCAGGGACAGACAAGTGATAGACATGACTGGCACTTTGAGGAGTTTCAAAAATAAGAAGAGTTATTTTAAAAGAAAATAGCAATCTTATTTAAATAAGAATAAATCTCAAACTCCATTTCCTGGAGCATTTTTAAGAAAGGCACCTAAAGTGGTTCCCTTGTCATCTTCTGGACAGAAGCACGTTGTAGAGTTGGTGAGGGTGAGTGGGAATACTTCAGCTATTCTATATAACCTTCAATAAACACATCACAGAGCAGTAAGGAGTCACTGACAGAATTAAACAGTTGCAACTTTAGAAAATTAACAAATGATTACTGCCTTTACCTATTTTTTCTGAAAAAATTGATTTGCCTATAGAGTTTATGAGTAAAAATCACATGATCTGAGTAACACTAACAATTGTTATGAACAGGGTCTTGGTTCACCTACTTAAAAGCTGGCATCTTTCTGACATTATTTCCTTTTTAAGTACTAATGTATAATCTCAGAGACCCTTTCAGACAACTTTATTACCAAAACAAGCACACCATAGGCAGGACATGTTTCGCTCTTTGATTGAGCTGATCAGAAAATTATTTAGGCCTCCCATAGGAACTGGGACGATGGTAGGTATAGTCCTGCCCTGTGCTTTCCCTAAGTCAGCTTGTGCCTCACATGTTCCCAGTGCTGGCAAAGAAGAAATTGGAGATGTGCTGTGCAGTCAGCAGTAGGGGTATAGAGGCAGCTGTAAGAAATGAGGCAGCTCCAGTATTTCCCCTTCCACATGGGGCTGTTGTGTGCAGGAGACTCTCTTGAAGGAGTCCAGTGCTAGTGGAGTTGTAGGACCCTGCCCCTCCAAAGCTTTGCCCCACTGTCCAGTTCTCTGTTGTGAGTATTGACTTCTCATGCAGATGCACTGGAAGGAGCAAGGAAAAGTGTCAGTACTTCATCTCTGCTTGACATATTTCCCACACAACTGCTGAGAAGACAGCAAAGGTCCCAGCCACTTCTTCTGGCACTACTATGGGAAGTTTTCCAATCACTTCCCATTGAGCCTACAAATTACATGTACTTCAGTCTCAGCTGTATTTGGTCTATTTCAGATGAGATCCCTGGCAAAATATTTGTGCTCTTTGCAATCTATTCTGACATAATGTCAGCCTTGGTCATGCATTGAAAGTTGGAGAGTTCAGGCTGTGGAAACACTATGAACACCACCATGATACTCATGTACCAAAGAGTTTTGCTGGTGATGAAAATCTACAGATGTTGGAGTTAATCAGAACTGGCACAGCTAGTGCTGGCTGAATAACTTAGGAATCTGGTTTTCCATCTTGAACACTTCTATAAACAGAAAAAAGAACGTGACTATATTGCCAACATGACCCCACAGAAGCAGGCGTAGCCCTTCCTTTGGATTAGTGAGGTCTGTCCTCATCAGAACTGTACAAAAGTTGCTAGAATCTTTCTTTGCCATCTCTTTTAACAGTGACATGCAGTAATGGTATAACACCAGACAGGCAACTTGTAGGGGTACTAGAAGGTAACATGTTACTGGGAGGTAACATGGAAAAACTTAAAAGGAGTTTCAACAGGTTTTTTCCCCACTAAAGTTTAACTGGAAGCTCTACAGACCTCTTGTGCATTCGTGTGCTCACACAGCAGCAATTGTGCTGGCTCACTCAGGAATGCAGCAATTGGCAAAGGTTGATCAAATATTAAAAGGTTAAAAAAAAACATTAAAAAGAGGTACAAAAGGGAAAGCACAAGGTCTTTTAAAAGGTATTGGCAGTTTTTTAATGTTTTCTAAAGCAAAAGAACCACATATTGTAATTTTTTAGTATTATCTTGATGATGAATAACCTGCACTGTTCTCACTTTGTACAATGTCTCTCTCTTAAATATGTGGTATTATATGCTCTGGAATACAGAAGAAATTCCCACATGAAGGTGCACACACACTCACATGCACACATACCAATCTACCACACAGCTTTCTCTTGAGATCAACCATCAGCTAGAAAGCACTGAAGATGTCTTTGCAAGGGTCTTGGCTTAGACAAAAATATCCCGAAATCCTCTAGCTCTTTCATTCATAAAGAACAAAGCAGGTATTTTCCTGATCAACCCCTCAAGGAGAAACTTAAAACATCCGTCAGTAGAGCAATGGCATTGACTTCTGTAGGCTTTAAGAGTTTGCTCAAGTCCTCCAATGACAATGATTTCCAAGGCAGTGCACGTTTGCCAGGCTGGTTAACTCTGTTCTTTGTAAAGTGAAATAGTCTGACAAAAGTATTAGCATAAATGATGCCCACATTATCTTCTTCAAACTTCCCCTACACAGCATTGTATGCCACTGTTGCTACACCTTGTGCTTACATCTTAGGTGGAGACAGCTTGATGCAGGTGTGGACTGGGCAGGATAATATCATCACACATTTACCTTCACAAAAAATGTGATTGGTACTTTGCATCCTCAAAGACTGTCTTAGGAAAAGTGGGGAATAAGGCTGGTGAGTCACAAGATCTCTACACCTATATTGACTTTGGCCATGATGAATTTTTTTTCATAGTAACTGGTATGGTGAAATATTTTGGATTTGTGATTAAAACAAAATGTGTTAATAACACAAAATGTGTTAGTGACTAAAGGGATAATCTATACAAATGGCACTGCTCACCAATAAATGCTGGATGAAGAACGAGGAAGGGAGGACATTGGAAGTTATGATATTTGTGTTCCCAAGTAGCCGTTACAAATTACGACCCCTGCTTTCTTGGAGAAGGCTGAATACCTGCTTGCTGATGAGAAGTAGTAAATGAATTTCCTGTTCTCTTTTACTTTGCTTTTTCTTTACCTATTAAACCATATTTTCTCACTTTTACTCTCCTGGAACTCTCCCTCATCCATTCTGGGGAAGTCAGTGAGTGGCTGTGTGGGACTGAGCTGCCTACCAGGGTTAAACACCACCACTATCATACCTCAGAAACATCTGGGGGGCATCGGAAAGCTCCTGACTCTGAAGACTGGTTCAATTTCTTTTCCTCCTGGATTGCTGTCTCCAGTTTTCCAGAGATCAGTATAGAGGAGGTAAACCTTAGAAAGATGTTTTCTCTCACATCTGTTTTCTTCAGGTTTGTCTGTGTAAGATTTTCCTTTCTCCAATTTGCTTTCAGGGTTCTCTGTGCCAGATTTATTAAGCTTTGCAGCTTTGTAGCCACATCCAGAATACACAATTTGGAATCTCACATTGATTGTCTGTTTAAGAAATGAAATGCCACACTATATGTAAATATCTTTTCATTTGAAAATAAAGTGCACAACTTAGAGTAAGGAGAGTAAATACTTGCAATGACTGATGGAAAATTAGGGAAGTGGTGCAAATCAGGCATGGCTTTATTATGACTGTACATGTTAAGCCTTACAAATATGTTACATGGAATAACATCTATAAAGCATGCTCGCTTCTGTTTAAACAAACTCCACACTGTGTGAAAGAATCTTACATGAGATAATTACTAACAGGGATAAAAGCTTGACTTTGACATTTTGAACATGCATCCTTCTAAATTCTGTTACAGCCATTTGTAGCATCTAAGCATCTATAAAACAGATTGGTGACATCTCTTCTGACATATTTTATACGAGCAAGTCCTCTGTGCTGGAATAATGCTACTACTTGTGCTGTTTTAATGCCTTCCCAGATCACAGCTGAAAACTTGCCCTCATCAAAAAGGACAGAAATGCCATTGAATTTAGTTACATCAGAATTTCTTCTTATATATTTGTAAAACCTGCTCTGATTGAGGATTCAGTGGAAGTCTGAAGATAACTGTGTTGGTGATTAATCTGTCAATTTGACTGATATTTTAAAAATATATCTGAGTAGAAGAATCTTCTTCCCCACAAGAACAGCAATATCTTCTGCGCTCTGCCAGGCTTGAGTCTTAGGATCACCTTGGATAATACCCCAGAGGCAGCAGTTACTGACTCATGCACTGGAGCTGGGACTCAGCTAAATCTGCACTCTGGCTTTGCAGCAGGATGACGTCCAGCTATTCCCACCCAGAAGCCACTCCAGCAAGTTCTCCAGCCCAAATGAGCTGAGGACCAAGGCATCAAATCAGTGTAGAAGTAAATAACATGGATCAGCAGTAGTGAAGACTGAAGCACTGCTGTTGACCTTGACTGGGTCTGAGACTCATTTTCCCTGCTGCAAATCAAAAATTCCTTTATCCCTTTTAAAGCTTTGATATTTTTGGATAATAAAGCATAGAAGAAGTAAAAAAATCATATTTATAGTTTATTTGATGCAGAAATGTTTTTTATCCTGATGTCAGTTTGCTGCGTCTACTTGGTTTCACTATCCTCATTGTTCCTCTTGGATCACTATTGAGAAAGAAGTATAAGAAAAAAATATTAAAAACCTGTAAGTGTTTTTTCTAAATTCCATTTCAAAAAATTTCAAGAGAGTCTCTCGGGAAATGAAACAAATCTAGCTGTCATGGTGGGCTCAGTCTGCAGTCCTTGTGTTCCATCATGAGGCTACTAAACACTGGGAGAATTTTTCTGCCTTTACATTGAAGACAAGAGTCTTTACATTGCTTATCAGAGTGCAAATCTGGAGCTCCGGACCGTGGTGGTGTGTTTTTCTCCACTCCTGTGCTTACCAAATTGCCTGCCTTTCCACTTGGATCCCCCCCTTCCCTGCCCCTAGTCCTAGCCACTCCCTCGGGTTTCTCCCATTGATTCTGTTAGCCCAACTCCGCCCATGTACCACCCCTATGTCCTGTGACCATTGGCCCATGTGCTTTCTCCGACCCCCTCGCCCGGGATAAAGGACCCTGCATGCCACATGATTGGTGTCTCTTGCATTCTACTCTCCCTTGGGGCACCAGCAGAGGAACCATGCCCTGTGCTGGCTCTCTCCCTTTGGGAGCGAGCACATGTGCTTGCTCTAGGCTTCTGGGAGCCACCATGAAATAAAAGATCTTCCGCAGTCCTCATGCAGAGAGCCCATGTGATCTCCTTTATCATCACCATGTTGCGGGGCCTCAGCTAGCCAGGGCATGCAAGGGGCAGCCTGGAAGAGGCACGGGAAGCGGAACAGCTGCTCTCCCCGAGCAAGCCTCACTGCGCTCTCTGAGAAGGCTGTGGCATGCCATACCACCGCAGGAAGTCACTCACTGCAACACTGGAGTTTCCTTGTGACCAGAAGTTTCAGAGCTTACTGTCCACTTCCTGCAGAAATCCTAGATCCGTAGATGTTTTCAATAATTACTTAGCTAATGTTGCAGGTTCTCCCAAGTAAGAAAATCCACAGGCATATTTTATATTATGGTGGGTAAGACACCACAACACTGGCAAGAAAAGAGAGTATCTTTTCTAAAGCAGCCTCAAGCCATCACAAACATCTTAGTTCACCAGGAAGTACTGATATTTGACATGTACCATTTTGATTAGAACCTCTTCTGACTTGGAGCAGGTTTCGACTTTCAGCTAGCAGGATCATTGCTGTGGGTTTAATGCCTGCCAAGGACTGCATATGTGGAGTTCACAAAGTAAATATTACATTTCTGCATTACTTTGCACATAGTAAAACTTGCTTTTTCAGATATCTCACAGACCCAATCCCACAAAGAACTGAAATTTCATTGAGCTTTCCACTTTGCTCTGGAAATATGCGGGGAACTGAGGTAGGAATAGAATATTTGCTGTTTTCAGACAGTCGCTGTCTGATGTATTCATGCAATGTGTGTGTCAACAGATGTATTTCTTAGGCCCTCTGTAAATTAATGAAAGAAAAATAAATATTTTGAGGGTCTAGTTGATTTGAACCATCCTAGATGCATGCTTAAGGATAAGGTCAGTCATTCCTTAGTTTTTTTCTACTGTCTCAAAAGTGGCCAAAGTTGAATAGTTAAGGTGTAAATGCCTAACCCATAAACATCTACATGTGAAGAGATGAATCCTCACTGCAGAGTCCAGGACATCTTGTTAATCAAATCACAGAAAAACCAGTGAGATGCAAATATGTGGATGATATATGTACTCTATTTAGAAAGCGGTTTCAAAACATCATGTTTCTTAATTGCTTAGGTAATCATAGTAATGCTATGTTTTATTGTGATCTTTTCAAACATCAATGTAAATAATTGTGAAGTAATACTTGAATTTCTCATAGCTATAGCAATTAAGTGGAGCAGAATTCTAAATTATAGAGGTACACTTACAAAAAATGACAAGACTATTCTAGAGCTTTGTCTCTAGTACAGGTTATTCCTGGATGTCATCTTATCCAATGGCATAAATACTGCTTTTATAACTGTCATGTAAAAAATCTTAGATATGCTTGTCTAAGACTTGTGTCAGTTGCTTGTTTATCATCATTGACTATTACGGTAAATGCTATTTAAAATCTACTATTTCTGGAAAGCACTTGATCTTCTAAGCTTCAAAGGGTGAACAGTGTCCAGTAAGAGGCATCGGAGACCCCGACCCTGGTAGCAGCTTCTCAGAATCTGTTGGTTTGTTTGTTTGTGTGCTTTTTTAACACCCGTATCTGAATCAGGAGGAAATGGCCGGGATCTGTGAAAAGACTCTGTTCAAAAACATTGAACTGGTTTGATTCAGTCTGGCAGTTTGCATGTAGAACGACAGCACATCATAGGCTTCAGAAACCAAAGCAATCACAGCCTGCCATCTAGTTTGACCCTGCGCATTTCAAATGGTCCTCTGTCGCTATACACTCCAAGACATGTCATAGTTCAGCAATGCCATGTTTTCCAGTACTGCAGTTTCTGAGCCTGATCCTCCTCTTTATCAGTACTTTTTGCTGCCTCTAAGCAGTAGACATGGGTCTGCTGTGCATAGGTTGGCTGTTTCGCACACGGGAAAGGGAGGCCACCACAAAACCTCTGCTGAAGTCCAGTTCACAGTCAGCTGCCTGCAGACAGATGGACCCTGCATTCCCTCACCATGTTTTGAGGAAGAACAATGTGTCAGCTTCCTGGCGTGGTGTCTGGCCACAGCTGGAGAAGCCTCTTGAAGCAGTTCAGGTTCCAGGAGCTATCTCCATGCAGGGCTGGAGGTCTGGAGGTTGCGCTGGCATCCAGCAGGAGAAAGCAGCTGTGCTCTCTACTGCCTGCACTTGAATACTTGGTCCTTCAACCTGTGCTTAGCTGCCTTAACCCCTTTTCATTATGTCCTGTGTTTCAAGCAGTAATTTTTTTGCCTGTAAGAATAACTGGGGACATTGTATCAAAATGTTCAAATACTCATATATGTTTTGTATCAAATTCTGTAGAATTTTCTGTCATCCTTCAGTGACTCAATATCATATTTGTTTCATGTTCTCCATACTCAGCTGTAAATTTAGGCCTTGGGAACCAGAGACTGAAAGGGATTTTTTGCTACAACAGGCTCCTGCTCCCCAGATGATTTGCTCCCCCTTAGGGTATTGCATATGGCCCTGACAGACAAGACCCCATCAACAGAGGACACAGCAACGCAAAATTATTGTGAGGCCTCTGGAACCTTAATTTTCTCTGTTCTGTGTCACACGAAGTGTGCTGTCACCACAGCCCCTTTCTCAGCGATTTGTCCGTCATGACTGATCTCTGCATGTATACATGTACAAAGTTCTTTTCAGCAGCATCTACCTATGCAGCCATACATGTAGTTCTTGGTTAGAAGGGGACTATATTCTACTTTTTAGTGTGGAATACATGTAGTGAGCCTGTTCTCAGCAGATGTGGGATGGTATGAGTGCATAGCCCACATTTGTGCAGAGGGTGTCCACACTCTCATGGGGACCTGTTCTGGTCACTACTGAAGCAGTCTGGCCAAATATACTAAAGGAAGGTATTATTTCCAGAAATATTTAGCTCCAGATCTTAACTGACCTGAGAGTTTCACGGGCTTTTAGGATTTGCCAGTATTTGACTGGCTTCTTACACTGGCAGTAAAGGTTACTCTTGTTTTACAAAGATGGTCTCTTTGTCAAATTGCTAAATCACAATACAAAGTTGGCGTCTTAGTCAAACTGCTAAATTGCAGTGGTGTAAGAGATGCTCACCAGCGATTTTCAGCATGAGGAACACAATGTGTTTCCCCTCAGCCTTGATCTCAGACATGACTAAATTCTGCTCTGACATTCACTCTTCCCTCACCCTGCTCCTTTCCAATGAGACAACCTGCTGGAGCTTACCATTTTCTGTGCTTGATGAGAACTGTCAAACAATCCTAAAACAGGCATTGTTATCAACAGCCATTATATCCAAGGCAGCTTACTCAAGTAATGAATAAATATCCATTCTTCTTCCACCCACAGATACACACCTGTCATTAGTGACAATCACAAACCATGAGACACGTTTCCGTGGGCAGGATTTTAATTATTTCCCTCAGTTTCCCCTTGCATCTCCGTAGAATAGTTGCCAGTTTAATCAGTTATTGCTGAGTTGGAAGTCTGCTGATTTGGAAGGAACAAGCTTGTTAAAGGGTCTTTTAAGAGATCAGGCACACTGCAGGTGTAGAGTTAAAATTAATGGCATCTGCGCTGAGGTGTGCAGTAACTGCGACAGCTGTGACAGATGTAGTGCAGCTGCAGATTACATAGCGGTGCAGTCACCCTGTGTCACGTGTCCAGGGTGTCTGTCATCCTCAGCAGCTTTATCTGTGCAGAGAAAAAGGCCTGATGGTAAGCCTGTCCTAGCAGTTCCTTGAAACCAACAGGACTGAGAACCACGCCTAAGGTAATACAGTTTCTAACAAGATCTAATTACATTACAAGGAAGAAAAAAAAAACAAAACACATCTTTAATATTTAGAAGTTGCCTTGAACTTGTCTGAGCACAGTGACTTCAGTGGTTTCCTGGCCTGGCAAAGTGTATTTTCTCTGGAGATCATTAAAAAGCAGGGCTGGGTCAGCAGCAAAGATGTGGCTTTATGTAAAGACTTGAAAGAAGGGAGGGCAGAGGGTTTGCAAGCCAGCTCAAGAAAGGCACTCAGTGCTAAGGGGCCACTGAAGAAGAAGCTGCAGAGACAGTTGCAAAAGAATTTATCACATAAAAATATGTGTGATGCTACGCAGAGCATGTGTATGTAATATTCATAAGACCGTCTTTTAGATGCACTCTTCCTCTAGATTTTGAAGCTGTCTGAAATCTGCCAAGTTTCAAACCACTTAAATATAATAAAGCCTGCACTGATTATATCATGATTGCTGACATTTGGTGTCTGTCAGTCTGAAATAACTTTTCCTCCTTGCTATAATTTCCTCTAAGAAGCAAAGCGGAGTCAGTGATTTTCCACAAAATGTTCTCCAAACAGCTTCTGCCTGAATGTCTTGGTGGTTTATTTCTGAGGTCAAATCCTATTGCCCAAAAGCTTTTCCTCACACTTTTCATGCATTTGTTTGTCTGGTACTTCTGTGTCTGATGCTCTTGACTGACAAACTGCAGTGCTACCTGTGTATAAAAGAATGTTATTAAAAGTCTTAAAAAGATCCTATTAATATTTTATTAGCATTTCTTTTCTTCCTGAGACTGAATGACAGCTTACTCAAGGTAGCTGATTTTAATTATTTTTTATCAACCTGTATTCCTCTTGTCACTGTCTCCTCCAGCATCAACCCAGTCAGATGTTTTTCTTTATTATTACCATAAGGCCTCAACAGCCTATAATTCCTATAATTACTCTAAAGAATTTCTTATCTTTTATTTCTGAAGCATAGATTTTCCCTTCTTTTCATTTTCTTTTTTTTAATATATTTTGGTAAGATCTGTAATTAACCTTGCAGCTGTTGATAGTCTGCTCGAGTCTGTAACTATTACACTTCATTTAGCTTCCTTCTGTCCCCCCCGCCCTTTTCCTGTGTGACTGGGGGTGAAGGGCTGGTTACAGTAACGATACTCCTGTCTTCAAAGCAGTGAACAAAACGTATACAAAAAATTCTTTTTGGAATTGCTTTGAAAAATCCATTTTTAATGTTAAGGTGATTAAAATCCTTCTTTTAATAGCACACAGTGCATATTTCCAGACATTTCCAACCTGCAGTTGCCTTGCATTTGCCAAGGATGGGCGATGCAGAGGAGATGGCTGCCTGGTGGTGTCTGTGTGGCAGCCTCAGTTCCCCAAGAAGGGAAACACCAGGAACTCCACACCAAAATTTTTTCTAGTAGGGGACCATACCTGTACTGACATCGATCAAATGTAAATAATTGCACAGATCACATGACTACACTGCTTTCACTGGAAATTACTCTGCCTTCTACTCGAGAGAGGGAATTACAAGAAATAAGAGAGAACTGTTTCAGATCTGTGATGAAAAATACATAAGGCTATTCTCAAGATACACTGCCTTGTCATTAAATAAAAGGCTTCTTTCAGGATACTGTATTTCTGAGAATTGTGATTTGTAAGTAGAGTAAATTCAGATGCAATATTTCCATGATAATTGTCCTTTCTTATATTTTTACAGAAGTTCATTTGTCTTGGGCAGACTGATTGACATCACTGTGCTTGCAACATCCCCAAGAGATTTCTTTTTGAAAAGAAGAAAACCATACCCAAACAGAACACGTTAGAAACAAATTTAGTGAAGGCACTGTTTCAGCATTTTAAGACTTCTATTTAACCTTTTCCATGGACTACTGAAAGTTAGTCCTCCAGTGATGGAGAAAGTAGGTAGAAGTTGTTATAGATAGATCTCTAGTGTCAGTACTCTCCTTGAAGTCTTTTACAATGACCTCCACCGTGACATGCAGAGGCCATCTTTGACTCATAAAATATGAGTCAAAAATCACTCAGACCTTTCAAAACCTCAAGTGTGAACTCCTAAAATGAGATAATGGATTTTGGATTCATGCATGATTTTAAGATGTGCCCCACAACACGAGGACAGAACTGAAACTCCACTTTTAATTTCTCCTTGTGTAATATACAAAGAATATGCAGCTCTTTGTGTGTTGTTTCCTAAGGTTTAAAAAAAAGACACAATATAAAAGACATTCTTAAAAGCAGTTGTCATACTACTTGTATGCTAACCTAATTATTTATTTGTTTCATTGGTTTGGTTTCAATATCTTTTAAGGGTTCTTGGTAAGGAAAGTCAGAACTGGGAGAAATTAGAGCAAGGGACAGAAGTCACCTTAGTTTACCTTTAGCTGTTTAGCTGCAGTGGAAGGTGGTGGCCTGAGTTCACCCTACTGCTGGTGAGGAGAAAAGAGCCCTTTTAAGGAGAAGTTCATCCTGTCCTAAGATACATATCCAAAAGTCACAAGCAAATTTGTTTTCTCCAAGGTTTCATGTGTGCATCTTGCGTAAGAAGCACAGATTAAACACTTTTTAGCAGGTAATTTTACCTGTGGTGAACCTTTCCTATGCAAATAAGTGAGAAGCTGTGTTGAAATTTAATTGGACTGTCAGTGCCCAAGTACTTATGTCACTGATATTTATATATTCCTGAGACAAAAATAGACATAAAGATCTCTCAGTGAACATCTGTGAAGTCCTTTGAAAAGTGCCCTAAACAGAAAAAAAACCCCAAAATAAAAATAACCAAATGTTGCAAAAAAGTTTTTTTAAAATTGTTATAAAAAGCAGACAGAGCAAAATCCAAGAGCTCTGTTTTAAACACAGCAGCTCTCTGAGCATCATTTGCTGTACTCAGCAGTTCGTTTCAATGTACATGGTATTTGGGACTATAAAATAAAAGAGTAATGTGAAAAATCCTGTCATATGTTACTTTTCAACATGTGTCAGGCAGCAAATTCATTAGTCTGATACTTCCTTACTGTATCCTAGGAAATATGAGTCAGTCAGAAATCTAACTGTATTCAGGATCATGATAGTCTGCAGTGGAGATAAAAATTTCTTCTACCTCTGTACAGACATAAGTCTACACTACACTTCATTGCGTGTTGCTGCTCTACTAACGAATTTATCTGCTCTCTCCCTCTCATTTGGTTTCTTTCCATAGATCTTAGCAAATTCCAGGAGGTGCTGTGGCAGTCAAACATTTGATTTCCCTCCTTCAGGCTGGACCCATACTGGGTGTGAAACCATGATGTTCAGTCTTTGCATTTTCTGGTATCAGGCGACTCTCTAATCTGTAGCAATGGCATGTAATGAACAGTGTCTTTGAAAATAAAGGACCTTGTTCTTGTCAGCTAACAAGAATTAACTTCTTAAAGAAAAATGCAGCAAGATGAGGAATTCCAAATGGGAACTGGCACGTATTTATGTCCTGCCAGATTCCTTCCATATCACCCTGTCTATTTGTCCAAGTACCTCTGGCTCTCCTTGATGCCTTAGGTTTTAACTTTCATATTTTTTAAATTCTGTATCGCCTAGTGTGTAACTGAAGTTTCTTGTAGCTTGTTAGCTGCTCTCCTAGGCCAGATAGACACAAAAAAGCTTCTCTGAGGTTGCTATTCAAGGACACTCAGATTGTCCTAGGCCCAAAAGCTGTAAACTAGGGCTATGAGAGAGGTGGAGAAATTGAAGAAATTACATCATTAGCTAAAGTTTTAATTGGCAAATTTATGCTGATATGCAAATGGACCAAACCTATAAAAGTGTGAAGAACTCATGACTCCTCGTCCATCTTGGGGTCCATTTTGGAAGTAGCCTCTGGCTCCCCAGGGTGTACCTTTGAAGGCCTTTCAAATAAGTACCTACCTTTATTCCCTTACTCCTGTCTAATCTCTGTTTCTAGGTAGCCACTCAAGGCATCATCCTCTCCCAAAATGTTATGTGTCAGAAAAAACATTTTTTCCATTCAGACAGGCTTCTTTTCTTTGCCTGTGCTGAAAAACCTTTTCTGCTAATTTCAAGAACAGCTGACATCAATGAAAAAAATTTCAAAACTAATAGTTTTGGCATTGTCAGAAAAACAGGTATAACCAATGAAATTATCAGGTAGTAGGTTGAAAAAAAAAAAAAAAGGGAGTACTTTCTCTCAGTGTATAATTAAATTGTGAAACTCATTGCCAGAAGTTGTGGTGAAAGCCCAAAGAATTAATGTTTTTAAGAAGAAACTGGGCAAATTTATGGAGGACAAGTTCACTGTGGGCTTCTGAATGCAAGAGCCAGATTTGAACTTTCCCCAAGCACTATTGCCAACAGCCAACAGCAGCTTTGCTGTTTGGTTCTAGTTCTGGCTCAGCATTGTTGGTCCCATTTTCTTGAATCCATTTAGTGTTTGATGAAATACGGCTATCCTGAGATATTCTTTTCCATCTATTTTTTCCAGACAGACCTTTAGTGGGTCTAAAGCTATGCAGAAAGAATATCATGTGTACCATGTGTATCAGTTTTGTTCCAATCCACCAGTTCCCTCTTTTTCTTTTTGGTAATTTTACAGCCCATTCATTGAAGTGTTTACATACAAGCTGTAGCCCAAACCAATTCAAATGATTATTTGCTAGGTATGTCAGTAAATATATAAAAAATACTTTGAGGTCTCATGTTTGGAAGGAAGACACACCTCCTTTATTTACCAAGATTACAGAAAATATATTCATATTAATATTAATTGCAATGAAAAAAAAACACAGTTTGTACTCACACAGTGCTGTTTCAAAGAATCAGAGATGGAAAAGATCAAATAAGTTTTTGGCTTCAAGGCAGGCTCAGTGTAGGCTCCTTGATGTTCATTTTCCATTGTTTTAACCATTTCTACTGGTGAACTGCTTTGCATGCAGAAAATGAAACGTGAATAAAAAAATTAAGTGCTTGAACCTGTTACTACACACACATTACAATGTGAGTTTTTAGTGGGTTTAGAAATACTAGTTTTATCTTGTTTGGCAGGAGAATTCTTTGGAAAAGATGAAGAGTAGATGGAGACAGCTCAGTCTGCTGAGCCAAGAACTTCATTTTCTTGACTCCAACGTTCAGAGCCATAAGGAGATGTAGTACACTGTCTGAAAGAACACCGTTGTCCAATTTTGCTATCACCAGAACCCCAATGGAAGTAAAATGCATATTAATTACTTGCTGATTATGATACTGACTCACTACAATAAAGTATTCCTCTATGTGGCTTTTGTAAATATGTGTCATTACACTGATGATTTCTAACTATTCCAGGTTTTCTTTTAAAAGAAAACACTAGATAAAGAGTAAAGCTCCCAAGGCAGTTTCTGTATCTTACATATTATCATTACTAATGTTGTCGTTAACCACAAAAGCCCAGAGCCCCATTTTTTGGGATTTCTAATCCATCTCAGGAAAGACAAAATCACATTCTCTGTCCTAAAGATATTGCAAACTGGTATAAAACACAAAAAATTGAGACAGACAGAGTCCATAAAATAAAGGTGAGTTTTCAAGGTGGTGGAGAAGGACATCAGCAAAAATACAATCTGGTAGTTACATACATTAATTTTGCATGCAACTTGATGGTTCAAACAATGTAAGTTTTTTGTTTTATTTCNGTGTTTTAATAAATAAGTACATGCTTCTTGTCTCCAGGGGTTGTTCTGCTTTAGTGCATTGGTGAGCCTGGGGTAGACACAGCAGATGCAATGAGTTCTCGGGGAATCCAAACTGAGCAATGGACTTCTGGATTAGATCTATGATTAGATCTTTTCTTTAAAATAAAGCTACATTTGTGCAGTTTCACTTATCCATCTGGATAGCTTGAAAATAACTGCTTCTGCTTCTAACTGTCTTGTTATAATTCTAAGTGTCTCAGAACTGCCGCTCTATTTTAAGCCTCCTTTAAAAAATGAATTTGGTGTTCATTAAAGACTTCTTCTTCGTAGCCTCCTTAGTGAAATGCTATTGTCTGGCTACTTTTGGAAAGTCAAGGATCATGATAGAGCTCTTACCCTGCCTTCTGGAATTTCAGCCATTTTACCTAACAGTGAGAAAAGAAATAGGAGATCAGCTGTCACACTGCCTTTTTTTTTTTTCTCTTGATGATGTAGGAAGATAGACTCTGGTTTTGTACACTGAGATTGACATCCAACATGTCTTGCAAGAAAACAAGTATTCTGATTTTATCTTGGCTTAAACAAACCCAGAATTTGGAAAAATAGATGTTATTTTTGTTTATGTTTGCTTTTTACAAGTTGACATGGGTTCCAGTCACATGCCCACTACAGTTTTATTATTGTTCAGTCACATGATTTTCAGATTTCAAGTTTATTACCCTATTTCTGTAAAATAATAGTTTTATTCTTGTCTCTTTCACCAGTGTCAGAGCAGTTCCACTAAAGTCTTCTCCATGCCAGGAAGAAATTTCTTGCCATCAGAACTAAACATATGAGAAAATAAAGGGAAATTTGACCAGATACTATTTCAGGGAATCACAATAGAAGGACTTAATCTATTCTGTGTTTTGTTTTACTGAGTTGCAGTGATTTTCACTCTTTTTCAACTATTTTTTTTTAAGCATGAATCCCTGAAAAACAAATGTAAGCTTTCTGACAATGTCCTTTTTTTTTTCCTTAGTTATATCTCTCAAGAAATCACTCCCAAACTGCTGGTAGTCCACACATCAAAAGTTAATTTGCTGTAAGAAAGATAAGCTTCTATAGGAGTGTGTTGCTGTTTGAAAATTTCATTTTTTAAATCTTAAGTCATCCTCTTATCCCTGTTTCCACATGCTTAGTGTCTCAATGGAACCCTCTCCTGGCTTCACGGACACTCCCATTTGTGCTAGTCCTCATTTGAAAATTATCAGGTTCCCACAAACTCCTCTTCAAAGGAGTACTGGTGTGTGACATGGAGAGGGCAGAAGTTTCATGCTCCCTACTCTGGACTGGAAAGCAAGAAGGGACAAAGCAAAAGGAGGATGGCTTTGCGAGTGCTGTAACACGCTCAGTTTGAGCACTTCAGCTGGACTCCTTAATGTTATGTTCACAGTTTATCCCCAGGCCCCTTCAGTCTTTCTTATATTTTCTCAGTAGAGCAATGGTGACAGCAGTCTTTTTTTAATGTGGATCTTTTCCCACTCAGTGCTCGACTGAAGTACTTAATATTTTTCATCTGAAGGTCTTGGATCAATACTTTTAATGGTTTGGGGATTCCAGTTAATTCCTCTTTTTTTTTCCTTTTCTCCCAAAAAGCCATCAAAAGATAAAAAACCCAAACCCAAACAACTGAGAGAAGGAAAAAAATTTACTCTAAACATGTGTTACACATGATAGTAACAGCTGCAGCCCTGTTGACAATATAATACCACTGCAATCCCCAGGATATAACTCAGATACTGAATTTCAGGCTGCAGAAGAATGGTGCTTGAGGATTCTTGAAAAGAATTATGTTTGGAAGGGAAAAGAAAGATTAAGTAAAACAGAGGAAGTATGCTGGTGGTCCAGTGCAGAAACCCCAAATAAAAATTGTTAAAAAAGAGAAAAGATAGTACACCCACAATAAACACATTTAGCTGATATGTACATTTTCCTCACTATAATAATAAGTTTCAGGGTTTGTTTGTTTTTAGTGCTGTTAGGGACTGAAGCACATGGTGAAGGCTGTTGCTTTTGTATTGATATGATGTTAACAAGAGATGAACACATGCTAATAGAGCAATGGTAGGAATAAAAATAATGTCAATGATAAAACAGAAGGATATTGAGAAAAAGACCCTTCTTTCCTATTTCTCTTCCTTTGCAATGAGCAAACAATAACATCAGTTTTGAGGCAACTTTTAATCCTTTTTTTCTTCTTTAATTACAGTGATGTTTGCCTTCAGAAAGAATTAATTGCAAATCATACCTACTGCAAGAAAGAAAAACATAGACCTTGTTCCAGTTTCTGCTGTGAATGAAAGTTTCTACTTTGCTAATAGTTCCTCCCCCCAGGAAAAAAAATTATAATAATTTGTTTACAATATGATATCTGTTTCTTCACTTCTCCTAAACTCGTTAGTTTTATGGCATAAACAGTTCTTAGGGAAGATAAGAAACTCTGTATTAACTTCTTGTCCTGAGCAATGTCTGCTGTGTTCAGTCTCCTTGTTAACACTTGCATTGGAAGAAGCTACAGAACAGCAGAGCCCTGTCTGGGAGCAGTGCCTGGGTCCACACTGCTGAGCAAGGACCAGCTGAAGGCTCTTCATGTTACCTACCTCCTGGGCCAATCCCCCAGGGCTGACTCACAGCCCCAAGGGAAAAGTTCAAGTGCAGTCTATTCCCATAGAGCGCTTTAAGTGACACCTCCTTATCCTGCATGTGTGCCTTGGAATTCTGTGCGTGGTCTGATGGCAGCTCTATCACCTGATCGCCACAGGCAGAGAGTCTGGAAATTTTTGTTCAGCCTTCCTACACAGCAAATGCAAGCACAGCTGGTGGGATTTGTGTCAGCTTAAATTTGAACTCTTACAAAGGAATGAGCTCATAGCAGAAGGCTCTTGAGGGAGCTGTAGAGAGAAGCAACCTGTTGTAGAGCACCAACTCATTTAACCTACTTTGGTGTCTAGTTTAAGAGTAAGTAAATAACATCATGGAAATAATAGACCTTGAAGGTACTGTTAAGCAGGTTTGTCCAGTCACTAACACCAACACTGTAGGTTTCATCATTGGCCAGACGGTTCTATACAGGAAGCTGGGCTTCAGGAGGAACCCAGAATTTATTTTTTCCCCAAATGTAGATGTAGCCATACCTAGAGATTTACCTCCCAGTTTAAGCAACAGAAGTGAAAACACAGACAGAGGTAGGTTTAGCAATGGAATGTTTCTGTGCAGGGTTCACTGCTCTCCCATCAGTGAGGATAGTCTTTACACAGCAAGTGACAACAGGATCCAGAATGATTCCAGCAAAAAAGCAAGCGACTTGATATTCACTTGCACTCATGAAAATGCTAAAACAAGATTGTATGTGACAGAAAATCAGTACCTCAGAGTTAAGCACTGAGTTCAATGCATCCGGATATCACTGACTGTCAGACTACCCCATATTTGAAAACACTTTTCATATGTCATTACACATAGCTCTCCCTCACTGCTCATTTAAGTTCCATGGAACAATCAAAAGTGTGAAAGAGGATAAAAGGAAGGAGAAAATTCACTGGACGTTTCTACTTTTCCACTGTTCCATAAAGACATAATATGAGTTAATTTGCCTCTAAAACAAGAGTACCAGAGTAAGAGAGGAAGACCTAAAGATACCTACAATCTGTCCTGAAGTAATGGTTGAACAAAGTCTGTCATACTTCACACAGAAATGGACTTTCAACACTCACATCACCAGTTCCTAAATTTTGACTGTAGGACAGGTGTGGACAGCTGAATTGGGCTAACTCTCAACCTGCTATACCTAGCAGGTTGGATGATGTTGACCCTATAAGTAACCACCCTGACTCTGAAAACAGTCACAAAAAATTTGATCAGTACTTGGAGATATATTACAGAGGAAACATACAGTTCTTTTTAAAATGGGGTTGGTTGGATTTTTGTTTTGTTTTGGGTTTTTTTTCCCATATTTCACTTGTCACTATTCTCCTTTTCCCCCTGCTCCAGAGAATGCTGGTGAATGCTCCTACTGAAAGACACTTTCTGCCCTCTTGGCCCTCTTAGAGCAATTCCAGTGGAAAAAAAAAACCTGGCACACACTTCTTCACATCTCAGCTAGGTCAAGCAACCCAGACAGTCATAATAAACTAAATTATTCTCTTAATCCTCAGAACTGTCAGATATCTGAAGCTGTGCAGCCTCCTTTTGTGCATGCCACACACATAAATGGATAATTTTTAAAATCTAAATGGATAACAAGTGTAAGCAAAAATAATAATTATATAAGAAATAATAATATAACAAATTTGCTCTTATTATTTCATGCTGCTTTGACCTCCAGTCAGTATTACCCTTCAGTATTTATTTTGATTTCATTGGTATCTTAGCCTAAGCTTGGATTGAATGGACTGCAAAATCTTGCTAACACAGTAAATTCAAACAGAAGTCATGGTTGAGGAATGCTCAGGAAAACCTATGTTTGTCTTTTAGGAAAGAAGATTTAAAAGATTGAACTTTCTGAGACTAATAATGTTCATCCCTTCTTGAGTTATATTTCCTTTTTTTCCCCCCTCTTTTTCGTTTTTTTCTCTTTTCATTTTTCTCCTAAATTTTTTTCTCCCCCAGAACAGTTAAGTTGCAGATTTAATGTTTTTAGTCAGCTTCTGGAAATCAGTATCAGAACATTATTTACATCTTGAAGCCAATCTGTGTCTGGAGAATTTCAATCACGTTGCTTTTATGAGATTCTACAAACTGAATGCTGAAAAGTCTTCTGTGGCACTTTTCTTTAAAACCAAGTAGGGAGCAGAGGAGAGGAAAAACTCAGAAAAACAGAGAGAAACTTTACACTATAAATGCATGTTTCATTTTTGAGTATTAATAATTCCTCAGTGCATCTGTATTAACATGATATTGTTGCTGTAGATTTGATTTAGAATAGCTTTATATATAAGCTATGCTCTGATACTGAATTTTATTTCGCAGAATCCATGCTTAATCTGGCCTTAATGAAAAAGAAATGTTAGCAATAAGATAGTAAGATGTACAAGCTATTCTTCACAGCTGTGGAGAATGTTTCATGCCTCATACACAGTACAAAGGGGAACAAAAATTTGTGTACAGTTTAAGCAAGCATGGAAATCGTGAATCTGAGCTAGAAGAAATGAAGAAACAGTCTCAAAAATTTAATTTAAGAAGGAAAGTTGGCAGTATCATGTTGACGGATGTAAAAGAGATACAGCAAAAAAAGCTATTTAGTTGTTGGTTAATATAAAGTGATAATTATAACATGAAGAATTTAATAATAGACATAGCAGATCTGTGCCACAGCCACCCATCATCATTTACATTATTTGAGTGAAAATAATGGCTAACAAATCAGTCAGGCAGAGACAGTTTGAGAATGTCCAGGTGCTTTGCTATTCCTAAAGAACACTCACCCTATATTTTATTAAAGTGGTATGGCCTGCTAATGGAAAGAAGGTAAAGTTACAAACCACATTTGCTTCTTAAGTAATCTTTGCAGTCTCATTAAAGTCAATGGAACTGCGTGAAGCAATGACAAGCAAAATTTGTCCTTATATATAACTCCAGGAACAACCCATTCAGCAGCAGAGATGAAGTCCCAGCAGACGTTAAAGCTGTATGTCTTTTCCTGGTAGGGCCTGATTGCATGGATTCAAATTAAATCTTGCTACTTCTATTTTCTGCTGTTAAGCTGTTTGACTTTGCGGTAATTGATAAGCCTGTCTGACTACTGATATATTGAAAACGGCAGCAATATCTCAGAATGGGCTATCTTTTTTTAAAGACTGATAAAAAGTAATCACTGTAAGTGAGTGTAGGTAAGGGTTAGAACAATGGGAATCTCAGTGTATCTTAACAATAAACATGGAATCACAGTCCAGCTCCTGGCCCTGCACAGCACCAACCCCAAGAGTCACACCATGTGCCTGACAGCATTGTCCAAACATTTATTGAACTCTGTCAGGCTGGTGCTGCGACCACTTCCCTGGAGAGACTTTTCCAGTGCCCACCCACCCTCTGGGAGAAGAACGTTTTCCTAATATCCAACCTAACCCTCCCTGACACAGCTTCAGGCCATTTCCTTGGATCCTGTCGCTGGTCACCACATAGAAGAGATCAGTGCCTGCTCCTCCTCTTCTCCTCACAAGGAAGTTGTAACTGCAATGAGATCTCTCCTCAGTCTCTTCCATGTTCAACAGACCAAGTGACCTCCGCTGCTCCTCATATGGCTTACTCTCAAGGTCCTTCAGCACTTTTGTTGTCCTCCTTTGGACACTCTCAAACAGCTTAATGTCTTTCTTATATTGTGGCACCCAAAAGTGCCCCCAGAACTTGAGGTGAGGCCACCCCAGTGCAGAGCAGAGTGGGACAATCCCCTCCCTTGCTCAGCTGGCGATGCTGTGCCTGATGCCCCCCAGGACACAGGTGGCCCTCCTGGCTCCAGGGCATTGCTGACTCATATTCAGCTTGCCATCCACCAGGACCCCCAGGGCCCTTTCCATTGCACTGCTCTCCAGCATCTCGTTCCCCAGTCTGTACAACCAAGATTGCCTTGTCCTGAGTGCAGAATCCAGCACTTGCTGTTATTAAACTTCATATGGTTGGTGATTGCCCAGCCCTCTAATTTATTGGGGTGTCTCTGCAGAGTCTCTCTGCATCTTCGGTCAAAACATCGCACAAACATGACTTAGTCAACCATTGCAGTCATGTTCAATTGTATTTGTCTTTTCTATAGTCGAGAAAAGCAGAATACAAGCAAGCCATATATTATGCTCAGGATTGCATCACCCAAAGGCATGTAGTGATAGGAAAAGGGCTTCAAATTGAAAGAGGATGGGCTTAAATACAAGGAAGAAATTCTTTACTGTGAGGGTGGTAAGGCTGGAACTGAAACAGGTTGCCCAGGGAAGCTATGGATACCCCATCCCTGGAAGTGTTCAAGGCCAGGCTGGATGGGTCTTTGAACAACCCGGTCTATTGGGAGGTATCTCTACCTAGAGCAGGAGGGTTGGAACGAGGTCCCTTCCAAATGAAATAATTTTATTATTGTTTCCACTGTTTCTAGATGAAAAGTCCTGATATGCTTCACACCCATGCTACAACAGTGTCTTTCAGTCTGGATTTTCTGCAAGTTCATCTGGACTGGAGCAGGGAAGAGAGGAGTTTATGCAGCTACACCCTTGGTCCTTTCTACCTTTCTGTGTAGGGGCTTGAGAGTCACAAGGTAGATTGGCAGCACTACTGTCCTCCAACTTTGTTGTCTAATCTTAAGCCTGTAGGTTTCTTAGTTTTCTGACTTATGACTCAGCATGAAGTTCTGCCCTCAGGTACATGAAAACCATGATGCTGGCAAACAGCTCATTTAGTGCCTAGGTTGTATCACAGTCTTTCCTGCCTGTGTTGCCTGGGAGGATTCCCATGGGATTGCCAAGTAAATACCTAATTCAGGTACCCATAAATAAAGTTACAGTCTTGTTGCTGATGGCAGGAAAGAAACTCCTGGGAGGCAGGTTATGGACAACAGTGCAACATCCTGCATGTGTCTAGGTGCTGATTCTCTTGGTAATTTTACGGATACGTCTGAAGGTGAGATCCTGACCCTGGGTGCCATTTTCTGACACTGCTGGTTGCTACCCGGCAGCATGGCCACAATCATCCAGGCAAATTCTTCTGGAGGATGTGGTCCACAAGATACATGATCACACAAGCTCATTGACGCACATCTCAGCTGCCAGAACACAAGCTGTGCAGACAGAATGCATGTCACTACCCTGTTTCAAAAGAAGCAGAAGGGAATAGACTGGCATTTGGTGTTGGTAGTCTATGATCTTCCTTTCCTGTTAGTTTTTTGTGCATCTTGACCAGGAAGTCACAGAAGGAGACAATAGCCTTTCTTATGATGAGTCCATCTTTCCCCAGTCCTTACTTTTCCAAAAGTTCTCTTGATCCACTGCTACCCCCCAAATAAGATACTATCTCTTTATCCCAAAAATCAGTTTTGCCATAATGCAGCCTTGAACAGAGAAGGGAGAAGCATATGTGCCTCTTTTTTCTCTTCTTTTCTGTCAACAAGGTGCCTCTTCAGCACACTGGTGAGCAGGAGAAGGTCTTTCTTTAAATTAGGGTCAGGCTGATCTATTATTTATATATTATATTATTATTATTATTATATATGATATATTATTTATACATATATTTACATATATATTTCTACATCAGACTGGCTTCTTACCTAAATTATCTCTTATGTATGTATTTTTAAATAGATTTCTTTTTGATGATAAACTGGTCCTCTATATGCCCATCAGAAACTGGGGTCCTTGGATATTTTTCTC
Organism: Rhagologus leucostigma; assembly: GCA_013397725.1. Lineage (NCBI taxonomy): Eukaryota > Metazoa > Chordata > Aves > Passeriformes > Rhagologus > Rhagologus leucostigma. The sequence goes on along the minus strand of VZTD01006137.1, from coordinate 31,297 downwards.
TCTCACAGACACAGTGTGGAGGAGACAGACTGTCTCAGTGACTCTTATCTAGGTAACAAAAGTACGGGAGGGTAACAATTGCTGGAAGATTCTGACTATTAACATAAGAAATTTAACTGTTTGGCCTTAGAGAGGCTTTTCATTTGTGTACTTGTAACACCACAGATATTATAGATGAGAAAGACTTATAAATAAGTCTCACAAGAATAATGGATGCTTTAAAGAGATATCATTGTTTATTACACAGGTGGGTGCAGGAAGAGAGATGTGAATTCATGTATTTATTTTTTTAATAGCTGTGAGAATTGGGAGAACTAATTTACAATTTATCTGTGTGGTATTTTATAGTAAGGAAATATGAGAGGAGGACACAGGAGAAACATAATTGATATTTCTGTATTTTACATGGAAGAGGAGTTAGAGAGTAAGGAAGTTTATCAATATTTTAGCCTTTGTGAGGAAGATTTCAAAAGGGCATTTTTATATTTATACATCATATTTGTCTACATTGTGTTTAGCAGCTGTTTTGATGGCTGTGAGGGTTCAAGAAATGTGCTTCTGGCTATGCTTTCTTAGCTGTGTGCAATAATTTTACTTTAGCACTGAAGAGCACTAAAGAAAGCCTTTCAGCATGTGTGGCACAAAGTGCCCTAATACAGAACGTGCCAGCATGGAATGAACGTGGGACACTCCACCACCACAAACTGTGGTAGGACAAAAATGCGGGAATCATGAGAGCTGTGAAGGCTTATGTGCAGAGAGACAAAAAAAGGGCTATGCTGTAGCCATCAAACAAAGACTTGTGACATGAATACCTCACATGAAGAAAGGCAGTCCCTTCCAGAAGGTAAAGTCATTGAGTAGTACACATATGAGATGCTCTGACTGCGCTGGGGACCAGGGATTCCCTCCCAGTATGATAGTGAAGGTATACCCTAAATGCCTTCTAGGTTTTCATGTTACGGGTGTATGAAATGACTTTTATAGGTTTGTGTCTTGGGGATTCACTCATCATCACACAAAGGTCCTTGAGAGCTCCAGACACAGAAAGTGTAAATTAACATGAGAAACACAAAGCTACTCTCTTTCACTCCATTTCACACGCATAACCATAAATCAGAAAGTGAGGAAAATCACTGGAGGCAGAAACCCTCATTTGGCTTAAAGTCCAGATTTCAACTCTTTTCTGTAAATTTGTTATTGTATCTGTCTTAGTAATGTGAGCTGAGAGGAGCTGTAGAAATCCATGAGGGGAAGCTCTTCCAAAAATGTTTTATTCCTTCAGCCATTTAAACAGCTGGTTTCTTTCTGAGGAAAAGCTGACAACTACACCAGACTCTGTTGAATTATGTATTGTACATTTGGGGAGCAAGCTGCAATATGCAATGCAGTGAGCAAAGCTTTCCATATGTATTTGTCTAAGGATAAGACACAAATCCAAGTCCAAGAGGTGATAAACCCAGTGGTTTGTGTTCCAATCAGTTATAGCTGTGCTCAAAAATAATACCTTGTAAGTGCACATTAGGGGCAATGGAGCGAAAAATTACACATGCAAATGTAACTCAAGACACTGAGCCTTGTTGTTGGAAAAGGATTCTTCTCTTTTGTGAAAGAGCACTGAAGAGGAGAGCTATTTGCAGGGTTATTGTGCATTCTGTCTTCTGAATTATGATCCTTACCGACAAAGAGAGCAGATGTAAGAAAGTTTGCACTCAGGTAAAAGAGTGAGGTATAACAGTGTTATAGGACAACACTGAAACAGAAATTCTTTGGCTACAAAAAGATCTTCCTAATTATGAGGATCACTATTACTCTGTAGATGGAGAAAAAGTGAAGGTTAGGCTTCGGCATTAGTAGTCATGTTCCTGACTATTAACACCAGCTGCTCTTCCAGTAAGATAATATTGTACAGGTGCCATGGTTTCACCCCAGCCACCAGCCAAGCCCCACGCAGCCACCCGCTCACTCCCACCAACGGGATCAGGGAGAGAATTGGTAGGTAACAGCTGGAAAGTTCATAGATTGAGACAAAGACAGTTTAATAAGGAAAGCAAAAGCAACTCACACAAGCAAAACAAAACAAGGAATTAATTCACTGCTTCCCACGGACAGGCAGGTGTTCAGCCATCTCCAGGAGAGCAGGGCCCCATCACACATAATGGTGACTTGGGAAGACAAACACCATCACTCCAAAAATCCACACACACGCTTTTTTCCTTCTTTCTCCCAGTTTATATACTGAGCATGATGTTATATGGTCTGGAATATCCCTTTGGTCATCTTGGGTCACCTGTCCTGTCTGCATCTACTCCCAATTCCCCATGCACCCCCAAATTCCCTGCCAGGATGGGAGTACAGAAAACAGAAAAGGCCTTGGCTCCTGTGTAAACCCTGTTCAGCAATAACAAAAACATCTCTATATAATCAACTCTCAGTTCTCTGTATTCAGCACAAATAAAAAACACAGCCTCATACATACACAGTTCCAGCCACTGGGAAAAAACATAACTCTACCCCAGCCAAAACCAGCACAACAGTTTTTAGGTTCCATGTCAGAACCCCAAGAGATGGCTAAAAGAAGAAGAAATGCTTATGCAACCTCCCCAGTCTACCTGAATGACAACCAAAACATTTGGTAAATTGCAAAGCTAAGCACAATAGATTTGACAAAGTTGTTGGGAGAGTAGAACACCTCTGCAAGCCTCAGGATCTTTCATTTACAAGAACAGATTCACAGTGCATTGCTCCCATACCTTACCATGTAGACAGCATGGTTCCCTGCCATGAAACATCTGGCCCTGAACTTCCTGACTCTAATTAACATTCTACTTCCACTAGCTATTTTCCCTCACCTAGAGCATTTCTGAAATAATTTGCTGCTGTTCAGTGGTAAATGTAGGTCCTTAATACTTATAAAGGTGCCTGGTAAATTCAGCCTCCGGATATTCCCTTGAAAGGTGTTCGGGTTAAGCATCTGCTCTGTAGGTGGTTAATTAGCAATAAACAAGTTGTCTTCTGCGTGCTAATAGTAATAATAGTAATAAGTTAACACATTTCCAGAAAAACAAAAAAAACCACCAGACTACTTCTTAATAGAAATTGTTCAATATTGGGAATTTATTATTACCAAAATCTTCAGATGTTTGTAACACTGATGTCTCAGAATGGCTGTGGGCTCTGCCCTGAGGAGCAGGCCACAAGCCCAGGGTTTTGTTATTGACAGAAGCTGTCTGTGTTCATTGAATTAAGAACACAGCTGACTCTTCCAAGAAAGGCAAAAAGAGAGTGGATGATTGACAACAAGATGGGAAAATGGTCCAAAACATGGGTGAAATGTGAACAAAAGCATTGAAATGAGAGGAAGGTAAGACTGACAGCAGAAGAAGAGATGAGATACTGAGGAGACAGAGACTATGAAAGAACAGGTCTAAGTGGATTCTGCTCTTGTGGATTCCAGATCAGATGCTGACCCAGAAATATTAAAATTGTAAAACTGTAGAACTATTTTGGTTGAAAAGTATCTTCAAGAGTATCAAGTTCAACCACTAACCCAACACTGCCAAGTCCACCACTAAACCATGTCCCGAAGTGCCATATCTACATGGCTGTTACATACCTCCAGGGATGGTGACTTTACCACTCCCTGGGCAGCCTGTTCCCTGCTTGACAACACTTTCTGTTAAGAAATTTTTCCTAATATCCTATCTAAAATGACACTAGATAATTTATTTTCTATTTTTACTCTTTCTTTGACATTATTTTTGGAAGTGAATACCTGTTAATGCAGAGGAGTTTTGGCACAAGGATAAGAAAGATTTGGAAGGCTGGCAGCCTCAGATGGCACATTTAAGTTCTGCAGAAAGATAAGAGTCACTAATAGGAAGGCAATCTGTAATCACCTCTACTGCCATGCAGCTCTTACCTGAATAGGGTTTCACGTGTGCGGATAGAAGTTACTGAATCTGACAAATGAACAGGAATATCAAAATAACAGATACACACTTACAAATTTTTCTAGTTTTATCCCTTACAGAGAGAAAATTTGGAAGGGGTTGTTTTAGGAGTTGTGGGACAGCTCATGCAGATTGAGCAGGCTGTATGGGATTACACCAGAGAAATCGCACCTTGAAGAACTGGCACGTGAACAACAAGTGATCCTGACTGGGTTAGTGACATTTCAGTTGAAAGAAGACAATAGACGTAAAATTCCACTAGATGGAATAGCTGAAGCAAATATTAACAAGCTGTGTGTGGAAAGATAAATTTTGGGCCAACACATCCTATCATCTACTTTACTTGGAAGAGGAGCAGAAACAATCAAAATACACATTCCTGCTCATGCTTGGGAACAAGCAGAAACAGTACTTTCATGAAGTCTTCCTGGGTTAAAGAGAATATTTTTACCTAGGATTGTCCAGATTTAGGCCCAAGTAACTAAAATAGAATTTTAGTTATTTGATAACACAGTAGTATTAGTAGCAATGGTTTTATAGATATATTAACTGACTAAGATAAAAAAAAAATCTTCATGTTGAATAACTGTTTCATTAGTGAATTATTTAAAATACTGATAGGCAAATATTCTGTTTTACTGTGACTTACTTAGCTACATGAGATTATTTTGCAATGGTGAAGTTAGGTCCAGCCATCTCTCCAGTCAGAGTGGAGTGACAGAGTAGAAACCTCCTCCATCAGCAAGAATGTTTATCAAAATACTCAGAATATCAAGTAGACCTGGCAGGATAAGAGCTTTGTTGACAGGGAACTCATGACTACACTTCAGTGCAAAAATGCAGCAAAGGTGGACTACAAAGGAGGACTTTAGAAACATTGCAGGTGTCAGAACAGTAAAATCCCAGCTGAAGATAAGACTTGTAAGGGATACTGAAGGCATCAAGAGCATCTATCTCTGTATTAGCAATAAAATTAGGAACAAGCGAAATGTGAGACTGTTGCTGAACGGGACTGGTTGAAAGTGGACACGAAGTACATTGGGATGAGAGGAATAGTCCTTGAGTTAGGATGAGAAGAAATGGTCTCAAGTTGTGCCAGGAAAAGTTTAGATTGGATATTAGGAAAAAATTCTTCACTGGAGGGATTATTGGAACAGGCTGCCCAGGGAAGTGGTTGAGTCACCATCCCTGGAGTTATTTAAACTTGTAGATGTGACACTTGGGGACACGGTTTATTGTTGGACTTGGTGATCCTAGAGGTCTTTTCCAACCTAAATAATTCTATGATTCCGTGATTCTATTTTTAAAGCTCTTCAGTTTCAAAATGCAAACACTGTTTTCAATATTTGTGAAAAACTGAAACAAAGTATCTTACTGAAAGGAGAGCTCTTTTTCTTGAAAGCATTTATACAAAACATTCCAATATCTTCAAAACTTCCTTCTCCTTTTTCTTAAAAATGTTTACAAAAATAGGATATTTTGAAGATTTTGTTGTTAGATGTTGATGGGCAGCTGCTACTTACTCTGCAACTACTTTTTTTCTCAGTTTATTACATTTGAAAACATTTTATCCTGCTCGAGGGCAAAGCCCAGGTGTATGAGAACTTTGTAAGGGTCTTGACTCTCAGGGATAAGTTCAGGAAGGTAATACCATGGTCACCATAGGACTGTCTGGGAAAATACAGAGAATTCCTTTCACCAGTTCCCACCTCCCCCTGAAAGCCCCCCACTTTCCACCTTTTGTTGCTGGTATTTTTGACACAACATCATTCTGGAAACTGGAAACCAAAGCTCCCATGGTGAAGCAATATGTCTCACTCCTTTGTGCACCTGGTCAATAGTCTCTTGTATCGCTGAACTCAGGGCACAGATGGTTTACATAGCTGAAAGACCCTCCACACTCCTACTGCAATATGATCCACAACCAGGATTTGGTTTCTTAGGCAGAAGACATTAATTTTAATTTGGAAGGATGACTAAAACACCCTAATGAATTTCAAAGGTCCATTAAAATCTACTTAGAGAATATAAATATTTTCTGAATATTTGTGACAATGAAAAAACTTTTGGAACACCAATGCATATGTGCTCCATAACTTTTATAGATGAAGCTTTTGTTACATCACAGCAGTTTTTCTCAAGTCTGCATTTCCTGAATATCGTTAGAATTTTAGAGCCAATAAAAGATGTGAGACTTACTGCAAAGCATTAAGTCACATTTATTCCACTGTTCTTAGAAGCTGACCTGGTGGAGAGGCACTTCCAATAACACTCAAATCTGAACCCAACTCCCAGTTTCATCACTGAAAGTCATACAAGTATATTAAATGCATAAATGTCTTCCTGACCCAATTACTTCTAATGGAATATACATAGTAAAAATCAATGTCGCCATCTTTTGAGTGATGCACTCAGAATGCTTGAAAATTGACCTCTAGTGCATTCATTCATTTTCAAGACTTTTGCCTACTTCTGTAACTTTTGCCTTTGTGAATTAGGGCAATGTATTATCAGTTGGTAAGCAGCATTCTTCTGCAGTGTCCAAATGAGTAATAAAGGAGATAGAACAATTGCACTACAAGCAAGGCTGTCACAGCAGCTTCAGTAAGTGGTCTGAAGCTGTCCGCTTGATGCTTGCCAGGGCTGAAGATTGCTTAGAGGAAGGCAAATTACCTTGAAACAAACTGAAAATGAGCTTTGAGGACTTGTTTTAGGTGTTTCTGCCCTTTCCACCTGTGTGTCAGAACTTTTGTCAGGCTTTTTGAGGAGTAGCAGCACCAGCCACAGTGATTTCCAAGCTAATATCTGAACTTACATTGCATGGGCAAAATTCAGTCTGGGCAAAGACACAGAATACAAACAGGACTTGTTAAATGTGAACTCAAATCCTCCTATGTTACCATTGTGAGAGGGATGGTAACTTCTGGCAAGACGTGAAGCAATTAGCTAGAGATATAAACCACTGCAGAGAATTTTTCAGAAGCCCATCTAACAGACCCCTAAGTTCTTCTTCTCCATGTAGGAAACTGCCAGCTGACAGCTGAAAAAGGACATTTCCAATTTCTCCAGCCACCAGCACTTGCAGTGCTGTGGCTCAGCTCCTTGGCCGTTCACCTTTACTCTCGCCAATCTGCAGGAGCGCAGCAGTGAGAACTCTAATCGGGCAATCAGCCCAGTGTGCCCAGTTTCAGACACAGCTTTTCCCTGCAATGGTTTTGCAATCAATTTTGTCTGACATGTATACCTCTACAGTTAACTTCAGGAATACTGTGCTTCCCCTGAAGAAAAGCATTCCGAATGAGTAAATGTTAATAACTTATTATTATAGAATTATTTTATTGTTTTTATATATTTTTGTGTATTCGTTAAAAGCAATTTTCACTTCAAATTATTCATGCTGGGGTTTTCTTAGACAAGAAGAATTTGATTTTCTTTACAGTCAATCAGTGTATAGTTTAATCCACTCAAGTTTTCTGACATATTGCATGGTGACTTGCAGGACAGAAGCTCCAAGTCTTTTTTCAGTTTTACTTTCTTTTTCTCTCACTTTCTTTCCATCCCAGTTCTGGTATTCAGCAATCAGATCTCATTAACAGCTTCAGAACATTCACTCTGTTAAAGATATACAGATGTTGATACTGATGCTTCTGAAGTCAAGATTCAAAATTATTCTTGTGGGAAGCATTCTTGAAGCCAATGATTACTGCAGTTTTTGCAGAAACTTTCCATGACTTGATGTTCATCTTGGGTAATTATGATAACCACCTACTTTTTTACAGGTGTTTCATGTTTTTCAAATAATAAGCTGGAATCCATACAACATACGCTGATGTTTTTCAGGCAGTTAACATAATTTGTGGCTCTCATTGTGACCTACTTTTTTTACATGTAGCCAACATTTGGTAACAGTTAAGAGTGTATTTATATATACATATAACATCCCTTGTTACAGGATATTTTCCTAACCATAAAATGTGTGCAAATCTAGACCTGAGCACCCATCATCTCTCATCCAGAAGCTGAGCTGCTGATCCTGGAATGGAAAATTCACGGCTGCAGAAAAAAAGACAAACAAACCCCAACCCAGCTACACAGATGAGCAGCGAGATTGCTAAAATGGAAGGAGACCTGAATCTCCAAATGCTACACCCTGAAGTATTTCCATTTGTTGGTCGCTGATTGTGTAATAAGAGTGCAGTGGCCAGGGAGCAAGAAAAGCAAGAAGTTTATAGATATTATAGTTAGTGGATCAGCATCAATCGCATGTACAGTGAAAATTTTGAGAGCTAACTGTATTCCTCATTGCAGTTATGAAGTCCATGTGTGAAAGGGACTAAGAAGTTTTAATGTAAGTTTTTTCAGAATCAGACAACTACTTAGTTTTTTCCAGATAAGGGTGCTCTCTGCATTAACTGCTAGTCAAAACAAATTTTCCTCTGCTTTAGGGGTAAGTCTGTGATCTCTTTTCTTTCTCTCTCTTAAGCATTTTTAAGTACCTATTAGCAGTGCTTGATTAATTGACTCTTAATTTCAGTACCATTGCAGAATCCTCACAGTCTGTCCAAGAATAAGGCTTCTCAAAAGAGAAAAAAAATGCACTCCAAAATCTGTTACTTTTCAATTTCAGATACACCACTGTTTATTTTTTTTAAAATATTGATTAATTAATAACAAAATTTGCCAGATGGTTACCCATTCATAAAAATCTCAGAGTAAAAAAGACAACCAAAGTAAAATCTCAGGTGAAAACAGCCATCAAAGTTTAAGAAAAAGAGGAACATTGTCTTCAAAATCCTAATAGATCTGTAGATAAAGTGTAAAAAAGCAAAACTAAGAAACTGAAAAACAGGTGATGCCAAAAGTGGGGATGGAAGCTGGGTGGGATTTCAGGCAGTGGCCCAAGCATCATATGCGTGGCATACATGGTAGTGGTGTTTTGCAACAGTGGCAAGAAACCATTAAATATACTGTAGCTTTTGTTTCCCCCTACAAAGTATATAGGATTAACATGAATATGAATATGTGCCATCCTAAATATTAATTAAACAGTTGTTGCTCATTGGCTGTGCTGGCACACATCTTATGATATGCAATCATCAGTGCCTGAGCAAGTAACTAAAAGCTCACCTCAGCCAGTGCTCCTCCAGAGCTTCCTCTGCCTTTCCTTTTCAGCTGCTGAACTGAAGGACGTGTTTTATCAGCACCTATACATTTATCAGCAAGGTATTTTACCTGGCAGTTAGTTCTGACAGTCTGATTAATTAAATTCCTCTGTTGCTCTAAATCTCCTAATTTTAAGCACATTTTAGTCAGTTTCTTGATCTCAAGCACATTACTATAGTTTCTAGGCCTTTGTTTTATTCTTCCCTCTTTGATTACTTGGTTCATTTCCAGGTTAAACTCCATGGGACAGGAGCTCTTTTATTGTACGTTTGCTCAGAGGCACCTGAATTCTGACTGACACCTCTAGGTACAACCACAATACAAACCCACTGGTGTTTGTTCTTTTTAAAAGAAGAAAATAATTTTAAAAAGCGTACTTCCATTTTTACTTAGATAAAAGCTTGCAAATTCAGATTTACTTTTTACTTCTTCTCTATCCTTTTCAATACAGACTGATTGAAAATTAAAGGAAAATATGGCTGTACGTTTCCTAATACCCAGGTTATTGGAGTTAGTCAATAAAGCATGGGATCCACACTGCCTAATTAGACTTGCACTGTAGCTTCAGGTGCTAGCAAAGCACCAGGACTAAAATAGATGTAGATCTGTGTCTGATCAGTAGACATCCCCAAGAGAAAAATCTGCCGCACAATTTAGGCAAGACAGCCTCTCAGGAGGGAGTCCAAGGGCACTTGCCTTTACTGATTATATAGGATGTACTTGCCTGTGGAAGGTGGGTTCTCAAGGCTACATACCTACAGTTTATTAGGTTTGTTTGGGACAACTTTCTGTCACTGAAGCTGAATGACAGAGCCCAGCCTGTGTGCAAGCTGCAGTCAGCTCTCTTCCCTCCAAAACTGGGTAGCTTCCTTTAAAACACCAATGGCAATTTTTTATCCCACCTAGCTTGTGCCATCATGCAAATTCTTCAAGGGCTCTGTTTGAAAAAGTGTTATTTTTCAGAGGAAAATATTTCTAGGATCATTCCACCAATTAAACTCTATAAGTCTTTTAGTCCCAGTGCTTCCTGTCCCAGACTTTTTAATTAACCAGCATAAGTGTATCCTACATCTTCAAAAACTTGGAGCAAGTTAGGCAAACTGGTCCTACACAGAAAGCCTACCTCAGGCACAGACTTAGCCACATCCCTGAAATCAATACTCTCTTTTTGGATACTGAGGGAAGGCAAGAAAAACATGTGTAGGCTGCAACCTGAAAAATGAGGGGAGTGCTTTCTTTTCGTAATTCTTGTACTGGTATTTTGAACACTGAGAAATGGCTGCTTGGACAAAACTTGGTTAGCTCAGATCACTGCAAAAATAAGAGTAACAAATCTGGAGTATTCCTTAAAACTAAGTAGACATATATTGCATTGCAAAGAAATTCCAAGAAAAATTAGGTTTAACAGGTTTCAAAAAAAATTTGACTATCCAGTTATACTAGTTAACATTTAAATGGAATACTGGGAGTAATATAAAACCTGATGTTTCAAGTTGTAAGTATATCTTAAATTTTAAAGATTACCATGAGATCTTCCTGGCAAGTAGATGGGGAGAGATTATCCCCCATGTGACCACTGTGGAATTTCTTACATGTTTTTCTGAAGCATCTGGCACTGGCTGCCATCTGAAATAGGCAAGACTGAACACTCCAAGGTTTTCTGCACCTCGGTCCTCCCCAAATGACACTTTCTGTGCTTCCAAATTGAGATGGAGTTGATTGCTTTTTGCTGATTATTTTCTCCACACCATTCTGCACGTACACTGAAATTTATGATTTCTGGGGCTCCTTTTGGTTGTCATTTTCACTGGTTTTATTAAAGTGTTAGCTCAGGGACCATTGCAATATGGGTTACAATCAATAAATCTTCAGCTGTTTGTGCTTGCTTTACCAGAAAAGTTACATTTCTCTGTTTCAATCCCCTGATTCCTAGAGTGTGTGCTTATTTTTCCATTGTTCCTTTTTACTTCTCCGACCAACTGATGTGAGTTTCTGCCAAAGTACAGGGGGTCATAGGGAGCTAACAGCGATCTCCCTTGGAGCAGCACCGCTTGTATAACTTCTGTTCCTTTAAGGAAACATGCTCAGGTAGTTTGTGGCAGAAACCAGACCTTTCCATCATAATTAGTCCCACAATCAAATAAATAGTCCCACAATCAAAGCAATTTGTTGACAGATATGAGGATCCGCAGCCTCAGCAGATAAATATTTGAAAGATTTGTTGTGTTTCCAGATTACCACTATAACTTCTTGATTATACTGAAAAGAAGCAATTAAATGATCCACAATGTGATGAAGAATTTTGCCCTAGGATTTGCAATAGCTGCTCTGGGCTTCCTATACCTGTACATCCTCATCTCACATGCATAGATTAGAATACACAGACCTGTAGAAGATTAAAGACAGAAATGTTGCAGGACCTGTCACTTTGGACATTTAATTCGAAAGAAAAAGTAGAATAAAGGTCTCTGAGTTAAAAAAAAAAAAAAAAAACAAAAAAAAAACCTGAAAGAAATGCTAGAGGGTTGACAGCAATACTGGAAATTCCGCCTCCTGACACATTTACCCAGTCATCTCCACGGCTTGTGTATCCAACCACCAACTCCAGCAGTTGGTAAAAGTTTCTTTTCAATTGATGACATCTAATTAAGCATTTTGAAACATATTTGGATTCCAGAGAAATTAGAATATGGAGGTAAAATTCCAGCTTGCACCTCCTCGTACTCTAATAGCAGTAATGTGACAGTTTTGTTTGGCATTTCCACTTACTGGATTATTCTAATCCATCCACATGCATGCTCATCCTTTTTAAGTAAGTGAAACAGAAAAAAACTCAGAAGATAAATCCAGTCAATCCTATTTCTTTAGGTAAGATCTTAGGCTGATGATGAAGTGATGAAGCTTCCGCAGTGGATTCAAGTTACACACAGGAACATTACACACCCTCTTTGGGGGGTTTGCTCTTGGTTTCGGCAGTCTCAGCTTCTCAAAATACATCATAACCCTGAGGGCCAAATGCAGTTGTCAGCATTTGCCAGTTTTCCAAATTTACAACAAAAGAACGCGGTGACAGCTTGCTGACCTGCTATCTGAAGAAGAAATCTGAAAAACACCAGCTGGTGTCAGAAGATAGATAACTTCCAGACTAAGAACCTGGGAAATGTCTTGAATAAAAGAGTTACCTGAATGGTTGAGGGTTCTACAAATCAGAGTTGATAAAGCATCATAAAATCAATCATCTGGTTTACAAAGCATTTGCAACCAATAACAGCATGTGCCTTGCACTCTGTAAAATGCAGCTGAATAAATCATAGAATCATAGAATCACAGAATCAGTCATAGAATGGTTTCAGTTTGAAGAGACCTTAAAGATCATTCAATTTCAGCCCCCCTGCTATAGGCAGGGACACCTCCTGTTAGACCAGGTTGCTCAGAGCCCCATCCAGCCTGGTCTTGAACACTTCCAGGGATGGAGCATCAACAGCTTGTTTGGGCAACCTGTACAAGCATCTCTCCACCCTGACAGTAAAGAATTTCTTCCTAATATTTAATCCAAAAGTACCTTCTTTCAGTTTAAAGCCATTCCCCATGTCCTACAAGCTGCAAGTGCCTGGCACCTAGCAGGACTGAGACCAATAGATATCACAAGGTACAAATGTCAATCTGAAGGACACAACCAACAACAACATTAAAAAAAAGGTTAATGATTAAAAACCAGTTAAGTTACCAGCAGGCCTGTAAGGCTTCCTCTCAAATGTGAGTTGCATTTTGTTGCTTTTTTATTACTCAAATGTCTAAAAATATGAAATGTGTAAATAGTAAGCAAGAGGCTATTAAAAGGGCACAGAATTAATCAATACTTCAGGCGGGATGGGTCTCAATCACCATAGGTACTTAAAAGTTAAGCTGTCCAATTCTTAGTTAAATTCCAAAGGTAAGGAACATGTTATCCTCTGATAACACCTGCTTCTTTCTGTCCATAATAAAAGGAAGCTCTGTTTGACTAAATTAGACAATTAACTTGTAGGCGGCTAAAATTAGGTGAGGAAAATCCCACTTTACGTGACTGTGCTTCTGAACTAAAATTAGCATCTACTGGACTGTGGGGATTGTTGCCAAAACAAAAGGGAAGAAAATTATTTCCCACAGAAATGCTCAAGAGAAAAACACTACAAAAAACACCTTCTGTAAGTCTTTTACCTCCAATTTCCAATGGATTACTGGTCTAATTGCTAAAGTTGGGGGCTAGAAGTAGTCAGGGTAATAAAGCTGTGACTTTGTCTCGGCAAAGAACATGATAAAAAGAAAGTGACCCTTAGAAGCCTCAAACATAGATGCTGGAAGTGAGAACAGATTCATGAGTTGGAAGAACAGAATATGCCATCTGAGATTTCAAGGGTCTTTAAAACCTCAGTGTTACCAGCATGTCTCTGGAACATAGTTAGCTGACAAGTTAGATTTTTATTATTTTAACACTTTTTAATTTTTTCTAAATGTTTCTCTTTAAAACGTTGCTTTAAGGAGATTGTTGCTTCTCTGGCTATAATTGCTATTGCTCCCAGCATGAGGAGTCATCCAGATGATGGATATGCCAGAGGTACTTGGATAATTGCTGTCAGGCTCCATAGGATTTCAAACTCTAGGTCTGGCCTGAAAATGGGAGAACTGTGTACAGTTGAAGTGATGATCAGACCTCAGAATAGCTTACACTGAATGAGACCAAAATGAAAATCAGGTGATAAAACCCTCCAGTCTCAACTGGAACATCAGTAGTTCAAGTATGCAAAGAGGCTACAGACTAGTTCTGAGCTGTAAAGAGGTTTTTTCCCACTTATTTTTAAAACTAGTCACTCTGCAAAATCTTCACTATGAAGGTAAATACAAGCACTGGCTGCCACAGAATTGGATTTTGGGTGTCTCAAAGGTGCATCTTGAAACAGATCTTCCGAGGCCTCATCAGACTGTCAAAGTGTTTATTCATAGCAATTATTTAGAAGGACATTTCCAGTTGCCTTTTCACTTTTACATAAGATCTTTCCCAGTCACTTTATCATAGTATATCCTTCTCTTCTCACACACCATGGTAAAACCAAAGTGAATCACATGGAAGAACTGCTTTTTCTCCATGTGCTTTTCTTGCTGTTCCTTTGGTATTAATTTCCAGGGCTTATACTTTAATGATAGTTCCAAACCATTTCCTGTACTTTCGTTAATCTTGCAGAACAGATCTACTCTTGCAGACGGCTCCTCTTATTTGCATGCCAGCACAATGTTAAGCCCTTGCAGCCTAATTTGAATGACTGACAATTTTAGTTCCTTTTAGCAGTCTGGAAAACCTGATTTGCCATCGTGGGTGTAACTGCTTTCTTTCCAACACTGCTAATTTACCAAAAGAATTGTGTTCTTGTACATTTATTGAGAGTAACAGAATTTGGAAGTTAAAATTATGTAATTCAGTTGCAAACTTACTCTGAATATTTCACTTAAACTGGTTTTTATCATTGCAAAAATAGACTCCATGTGCTATCATCAATTAAGACATAATTTATACAGATAAGTATGGCATTTTTATTTCTAAGTAAATAAAAAATCCACCTCTGACATATAGATAATGTTCATGGAAAAATCAATACTATAGCAATAACTTCCTGCGTGTGTCTTCTATGATTGCTTTAATCATTCTTCTTTATTCTATACAACTACAAATGAAACTGTATTAAAGCCAAAGTATTTGTAATTAGCCCAGGATTAATTTCAAATTCAGGATTTAACTGAATTTACATTGAAGAAAAACAAGAGAAATTCAGAGGTAGTTAATTACTTTCATGTGCTTTATTTCAACTTGTTGTGGGGTTTTTTTTCAGGAGCAAGGAAGGTATGGCAAAGAATATAATCATATTTTGAAATGTGGAAAAATGATACATTAAATATCTTGTGGGCTTGAGGAGCTGCTCTCTGTGGCCTTGCTATGCCAAATATGACCTCTGTGTTCCTAAACAAGTAGGAGATTACTTCCTTGCTTTGCAGTATGGCTGATCTGAAATTAAACAAATCTAGTTGGAGTAGGACTTAAAGATTTGTTGAAAATTCCCACTCATCAAAACCAAAACTGTTTTTGTAATGGATTGAGTATCAAGGTTTTTCAGCCTTATAAAAAAATATGATGGGTTTTCTTTACTTTTCACATTTGCTATAATTCCTCTCATTTGATAAAGACATTCTATTTCACAATTTCACATTGCTTTCTTATGTACTAACATTCAGTTATAGAAAAAAAATACTCATTTGGACATGGGACTGAAATTAGTTACATATTTCATTTCTCTTCCTGATTGCTATATATGTCAAATTTACTCAAAATAACTTTAGATTATTATGACTTTAATTTCTTTGGTATTGTGCTGTGAAAACATTTCCTCCTCCCTTTTTCTTTCTTTTAATCTTAATTTAGATTGAAAATTTATTTTAATTTCACGTGTTTTTCATTTTTATCCAAGCCTCACTTTCCAGATACCACTACGGGAACGCGAACATTTACTATAAGAAATCCCTGATGATGTTAGCAGAGGTGCTAGTATATAACTGCCTGAAAGAGAGAACAATAAAATAACTTCTTTTGAAATTGCTAATAGAGAAAAATGTTGAATAGTGAACAAACTAGCCAAACTGACCACCTAACCTCCATATATAAGTCATGCCTTATTGAAGGA
The DNA here is from genome assembly GCA_013397725.1 of Rhagologus leucostigma. Lineage (NCBI taxonomy): Eukaryota > Metazoa > Chordata > Aves > Passeriformes > Rhagologus > Rhagologus leucostigma. The sequence continues at coordinate 15,471 of VZTD01006137.1, read as the reverse complement.
CCAGGTGAACATTTTAAAGCAAAGTTTAAGAAAAGTTTTAGTGTATTCTCAAGTTGTGGTAAGCCTACAAAACTGCTGAGGAACATTAAAGGGAGAAATTGCCATGCTCCTACTATCGGTGCTCTGCAAAGTCCATTGACGTGAGTAAGTGGGGAACTGGGCCCCACATGTTCATCCCTTCCAGGAGACTCGTCTCGCCAACATCTACCAAGCACAGTGTTCCAAATTTTGAAGACATGCATGTTTTGGGACATGGTTCAGAGGTGGACTTGGCAGTGCTACATTAACAGTTGGGCTCAAGGATCCTAAGGGTCTTTTCCAACCTTTTCCAGTCTATTCTATGGCCCTGTGCTATCCCAGAGAGCACACATATAAAGGCAAGCACCAAGTGAGGGTAAGTGTATCTAAGTTTTGCCACTGGTGGCTGCTGTGGGCCAGGAGGATGAACACCAGGAACATGCAAAAGTGTTTACAGAGCCAAAATAGAAGTACTCAGGGTAACAGGCACCCTAGAAAACACAGCTCATTTAAAAAGTAACTCTACAGCACAAGAAAGCAAGCAATTTCAGGGACCCTGCAAGCATCCCATGCTGGGAGTTTGCACTGCCATGTGTTCGCTGTTATTGCCAGCCAGCTCGTGAGATAACACTGACAGTTTGGTTTACTCTGGGATGCAATCACCCTTCTGAGTGGGACATGGACTCATCTCCTCTAAGGAGTTGCTTTTACTCCTCCTAATCTCTGTGGTGTTGAAGAGGGTCTGCCCCAGTGGCTGCTGGGCTGGCAGCCCACTGCTAAGTGAGCAGCATTTCCAGGGTAATGGCTATGGGCAATTGCGTCTCGCTGTAGGGTCAGTTAAAAGGCACACAGCAGAATGTTTTGAAATGGACATCTGGCATGCAGTAAATGCATTTAGGAAGCAATAAACAGCTCATTTTGAATGACTTCTGCAATTGGTTTCAACACAAGCAGTTGGTGGAAAAACAAGCTTTTAGAAAGGTCATTTATTGCCATACATAACCCATCTCTTCCAGTTAAATTGCTTAGCAATGTACAAAGCAAATCCCAGCCCATTTCTCGTCTGACAATTAATAGAGTCTTCTACCCTAGCTGGAGCTGCACGAAGAAAGTGAATTTTGTCCTTGTTATCCTGACTTAATAATTCACCATTTGAGTTGTCAGGGTGTCTTTGAAAGAAGCTGATTGTTGAAATCTGAGTGCAGTAGATGTGAAATATTGTATATTGTATCTTCAAGATGACCATGAAATTCATATGCTTTTAGTCAGTAATAGATTGCTGGCAGCCCTTGGAAAAGAAGAACATATCTTTGATCATAAGACACTGAACTTTTCTTGCTGATATTCTGTTCAAAGATTATAAATAAAATATGAATAGTAAAGTATTTAATTTTCTAACCGTTACTAGAGTAAAGGTATTCTCCTCTCCTTATTTATAATTGGATACGATAAATGAACAGCATGAGCATTACAAATGTAGGTTTCCAGTGAAAAATAGAAGGATCTGATTTCTAAACTGGCCAGAGAAATTGACACTGACACATGAAAAATACATCACAATTACCCTGAGAGAAGCTATTAGCTAGTTCCTAAAATAAGTAAATATACTGGAGTAACTAATTTGTGACTTCTAGAGAACATTGACTCCACATGTTCCATATTCAAAACTGATCATCTTTACTCCTGAAAATCAATGTATTTAGTTTGATTTAGATATATCAAGCCTGTACTTATATAATTGAATGTAAGTAAATCATATTCCAAATTGTGCACCAAAATTTCACTGCCCCAGGACAGGTTATTCTGATATTTTTGTGCTTGTAAAATTGTCATGAGGAGAGTTCAGTGATATGTTTCACATTAGTATTCTATTAACTGAAAATATGATGGTGTTAGCAGCTCTTCATGAACCTACTCCATGGTGAATAAAAACAGCAGAAAGAGAAGAGAATTTTGGAAAAGTTTCATATTCTTTAGGGAGAAAATGCAGTGTGCAGTCTTGCCTGGGCCTGGCTCAGAAAGAATAATTTCATTTTGCCAAAAATTTCAATATTCCAGACTTTGTTTCCACTGTGTAGAGCAAGGCAAAGAGCTCTCAAAATTTTGATTAAAAAGTCAGGAGAGCAGTGCTGTGTCAGCACGGCATCAGTTTGATCCTCCCTCCTTCTGGTGTAAGGAGGATGGAGTGCTCCCAGGCAGCCTGGCCCAGCAGCCAGCCAGTGCCTGCCATGCTCCAGCTGAGTTTGTGCTCAGAAAGGCCACTGGTCCCTCCAACCTGGGCATCTGAGCTGGGGGAGCTCTCAGAGAACTGCCCTGTGCTAATCCTAGGGTGGTGTTTGCCTGTGAAGAGGTATCACATTGGATGATGTACATTTGTAGTGATGAACAGAAATATGAAGAAAGACAAAACCTAACTCCATCTGTGCCCTTCCCACATCCTCCAAATTACAGGATACTTCTGCTGAAAGCACCTGCTAGAAGGTGGTTAACAGTGACCTTAAATGGGCATAATTAGGCCTGTAACTTAACAAGCTATTGAATCCAGCAATCCAGCTGTATTTCTTCAGAAACTTCTATTCAAAGTCATCTGTCTCTGAATCCTGGGACAGCCTCACATGAGGTATGATGGTGCTTGTGGCTTGTGTAGATACAGCCAACCTGAATCTTATTAATTCACTGCAAATAACATCAGAGAGTTCAGCAAGGGCCAGTCAGTCAGACATTCACTCAGGTGGGCACTTCAGACCACAGGTCAGCAGTGCCACAACCACCATCCCTGGCCTACTAAGCCAGGTCAGCTCAGGATAGGACTGTTAAACAGAGACACCACCTCTGATTCAGTGGTCCTAAGAGTCTCACATTGCTGGGATGTGGGACAACACGCTGCACAAATATTTCTCTGTGTCAGGGCTTCACGGTCCTTTTGGCCCTTTTGGTTCGTGGTGGGACTAGCTCCAGCACTAGCTGGAGCTGCTTGCTATCTGACCTTCTACACAGGTTCTTGAGTATTTCCCTAGCAGAGATTTATCTAAGAGCATCCAGCTCTGGACGGAAGTATGAACCTAACTCCAGAGCATTTAATTTTCTGATGAAGCTCGCAAAGGCTTCAGTGTGCCAACAACAATATTTATCCCATCACAGATCAAACACTAGTGTGCATACAAACAAGTTATCTCCCTTCTCCTTGCTTATGCCTGAACACCACATCTTCATCCTTAAATAATCATAGCCTGCCACACAAACTGATAAGACACGAAGCTGAGATGGAGCATTCATGCCAAACCCCTTGCAAGGAATTAGTGCTGTTCAGGAGCTGCCAGCTAGGAGAAGGTCACCTGTCTTGTTGAAAAAGTTAAGCATTTCATTGAACACAGAGACTGGACAGTGGTGCATGACATGCCGGTGACTTTTTTGCACCTAGCTGAAAGTTTATGTGCATTAAACCATTATGCACTTTTCCCACTTAAAGGAGGATCAGGTTGGGATGAATACCTTTCAGACTGAAGCCACTCTAAGCAGAATGGGTATTTGTGACAGTAGCTTAAGATTGTTCTGTCTTGCTAAACCAAAATTTGAAGCATTGAGAGTGCACTAATTAAATAAGGGCACAGTTAAGGATCACATCTGGCCACCCCAGCACCTTTAAAATTCTATGAGATACTTAAGTTATTTGGATGCAAAACAATTTTGGTTGAACGTAAAATAAATTATATTAAAAAAATGCTTATATAAAATTGAGCAATATTAGAACTTAATTGTAATAGATACTATAGAACAATATATTAGTAAAAAAACAAGGTGTATTTTTCTAGGACAATTTTGCTTCTTGCAGTCCATTGTTTGGGAGAGCAGCACCTTGATTTCCAGTACTTGACTTCCAGTGCTTTCAAAAGACTGTTTGAATTCCCCTCCAGGGAATTTGGAGAGGGGAATGTGGCAGCTGGCTGACTTTTCTCCTTATCTAGGGAAGGGACTATGTATATACAAACACACATATATGCATGTATACAAACAGGTTTTATTCAATTTCCAGATACAAAGATCAGCCTAAGGTACTAATAGATTAGATTATCTGAAGAAATTATCAGCATTGTGATGATTCTGTGCCAAACATTTTCTTGGCACCACAATGATTTCAGAAAACATTTTGGTTGGAGAAATGCCTGATTGTACAGACACTTGAGGAAATGGATGCAGGTAAGCCAGGAGTGGAATAGATCTGCTAAGTAGAGTAAGTGAAGGAAATTGAGATGAAGTCCTTGCACAGCAGGTTCTCACACTAATTACAAAGTGGGAAAAATGAGTGTGAGAATGACCTTTGAAGAAAGCAACTCTGTTTCTTCTGCTCTCTTAACTTATCCACAGTTATGCCGACTCCTCTATATATTAGCAATAAATATTCATTCTATGCTTGAAAAATCAAAATCTTATCAGTTTGGCTCTCCTAGGCACTACTGATGCCTAACCATATCTTAGCACCAAAACAGCTAATAATTTCTTCTTATTCAAAAAAAGCCAAGCTTTTAAAATCCACCTTGATCACTTGAGGGAGACCTTTCCTCAAGAAAATTGGCATTGTTCCTTACCTTCAAGAATGGAGTCAAGGAAGCACCTAACTGTTATCAGAGCTACAACCAGCCTGAATTCACTATCTGCACATGACAAAACACAAGAATAAGTATCCTCTTCACACTGGGATGTGTCTCTCACTCCTCAGCCACCTTCACTGAAATGTTGACCAGGAACATGGGGAGAAAACCTTGCAGACCTGGCAGGAGGGATGGTGTAAAATTACAGTTCTGAATTGACTTCAGAAAGAAAATTAACGTATGTGCTTGTATTCATAAACCTTCCAAGATTTTCTCCTTATAAAAAAGCCCCACTTTTTTATAAACACTCTAAGCAAAGAATGAACTCAGAACAAACTTTCACATTGAAGATGAGCCTGCAGGGGCACAGAATTCAGCAAGAATCAAAGCACAGAGAAAGAGAGCTTTGTCCTGAGTCCAATCCACACAGAACTGTCTTCCCTCAAGAAACAAAGCTCTGCAAGGAACTGATCCCTGATTTCACTCTGACCCCCTGGGCAGATGTCACAGTGGTCAACATACTGAAAGTGCCTCAGTGTGCAAGAAACTAACTAAGGATGCATCAAGAATGTGAGAGAGGACAGTAACAGTAATATTGTAATTCTAGTTAATGATTTGATGGTGCTCACTGGTGTTCTAAAAGTTTAAATCCTACATCATGTCAATCGCCCAGGGTGATGAGCACATTACCTTGTGGAGGGACACTCAGACATGCTTGGCATACACAGACAAGGCTTGGGATGCTTCTAGCCCGTGGTGGACATCTCAAACCAGGCATCTGACTCTCACACAATAATCAAAGATTAAAAATGACCCTCTTTACCATTGGATTAAAAAAAAAAAAAGAGATGTAGCATTAATCAGACAAGTTATTATAAAAGGAGACAAGCAATACTAACTCACACATTTTGACTCCTTGACACAGACACAGTGAGTCACACCATCAGTGTCTGGATGCCTGGGCTTGCCTAGAGCATCAGATCCAGTAGATCTACTCAGTATAGAATTAACTCACATGGAGGGCGCTCACCTGGCCACAAAGGGCAGAAGCTGTGGTCACTCTCAGTGTATATAAATGTTGCGAACTATGAGCAATGAAACCACTTTCAGCCAAGAGAACTGGGGCTTAGTGATGGTGCGGCTTATCAGCATTCTCTCTCCCCACATCCTTAGCACTAACCTTTGAACCCACCAGTCAGTCACAACTGGGTAGTGTGTGGCCACTGTCAGCAGCAGCTATCCTGTGAGCTTTGGTGCTTTAATGAATTAAGACACTGTTTTAAATATTGCTCCTGCTGTCAATCCAGTCTCAAAACACTTTTTTTTTTAATGAGGGATTCTCATTTCTCTTACTTGAAAGCACCTTTTTTTTCTCTTTAACTGCTGTCAGAGCTCACAGAGGGATTGCTCTGTTCTTCCTTTGGTCTTCAGGAAGGGCACAGAAACAGTGGGTCTTCAGTTCTTCTGCTGAGTTACTGGAGGAAATACAGAGGAAAGGAGAAGAGAAGCAGAGAGCAGAGTAATTAAAATTTACTGCAGGCATGTATGATTAATGTTTTTTGTATAATAGCATTTAACCAACAGCAGCACCCTCATAACAATAGGTGGTTTGAGGGAATGTTGTGGCAAATGGAAGGAGCAGCTATTGGTGGATAATAATGTGCTTCTGCAAAAGGCTCTTTTTATGATTCATGTTTTAGAAATGCAAAAATAACAGTAAGGGGGAGAAAATAGCTCCTGGGTACAAATACAAGAATGCAGCTGAACCTAGACAGCACCTTTAAGAATATTACAAGGACATTGACATCACTGGTGTATTTTCTGCATAAGTCTTCAAACTGCTACATGAATCTAGCTGCAATCTGTATCCTGCTGTAGTACCTAGACCTTATAAAAATCACCAAAATACTGCTTTAAATGTTTAAGCCTGCAGATATTTTGGCAAGAATTATCTTTCTGTACTACCTCTTCCAGTAAAAAATGCAAGCAAAAGAAAATTGTCCCAAACTTTTTTTCCAAAGGCTAGAGAAACAGACAGCTTTTATTCTAAGTGCTTGCACTACTGTTCCTCTGCAGCTTACAGGAAATCAGGTCTGTGAGGGTCACATCCTTAAGTCATTTTTCTGTGGCCATCTAATGATTTGTTCAAGTCAATTTTCCATGCTGGTCCTGGGGAATATTAGAAATGTTCTGTTACACAAGCTGTGGCTCCAGTCCTACAGAGACGTGTGTGATTTGCTAAATTTAACCCCCTCCAAGTCTTGCTGGCTTCAATGACATTATTCATTTGAGCAGAATAGTTCACCAGTGTTGTGGTTTAACCAGAGAGGCAGCTAAACATCACCCAGCCGTTCACTCACTCCCCTCCAGTGGGATGGGGAAGAGAATCAGAAAAAGAGTAAAAATTTTGGGTTGAGATAAAGACAGTTTAATACCAGAGAAAACAAAGGGAAAATAATAATGATAAAAGAATACACAAAACAAGTGATGCAAAATGCAGTTCCTCACCAGCCACTGACCAAGGCCCACTCCCACTGACCACAGCCAACTCCCCTCAGTTTTGTTGTTCAGCATGATGCCATGCGGTAGGGAATACCCCTTTGGTCAGTCAGGGTCAGCTGTCCTGGTTGTGTCCTCTCCCAGTTCCTCATGCACGCCCAGACTCCTCACTGGTAGGGCAGCATGAGAAGCTGAAAAGTCCTTTGTCTTAGTGCAAGTCCTGCTCAACAACAACCAAAATACTGGTATGTCATCAAACCTTTGCTCACCAAACACACATGTGTCCAACACACATCTCTCTTCCAGCATGCTTTTAAAACCTGTTGTGGGGTGACTCTATCATGTGTATCCCCTATCNGGTTTTTTTTTTCCCTTCTTCTCTTCTGAACTGTTTCAACAACATCAGAACACATCAGGAGAATTTTCCCCCCGAGGCCCGGGGGTGGGCCCACGCCCTCACCGACCAGCTCCGAGGAGGAGAGAGACCACACCTACAGAAGGACTCTGAAATCTTCCCAGGTTTCTCTCTATAGCGAGAGATGTCATTTCATTATTTAGCATCCTTTTCCTGTGTGTTTGTTCAAATAAATAGTTTTTATCTCTTTCACTTTCCTTCGAGGAAAAATTTCCTTTTTTCCCGAACCCTGTGGGGGGGAAGGGTGGTTGTAACCTGGTTTTCTCTCAGGGGCTATATTACTAGATTTTGGCCAAACCGGCAAAAAACCTTATGATGTTCTGATTTAACAGAAACCCACATGAGGCAGAGTTCTTCGTTACACTTCTGAACTTAGGATTGTACCCAGATGAAAAAGCAGCACAAATATATCCACACAAGACATTTATATGGTGTCTGGAACAGGAACAAGAGAGTTAAAATAAAATAATACCTTCACAGAAGCAAGCAGCATGGTTTCATTTCTTCTGCTGTGTACAATATTGACCATTCTGCAGGAAGGCAAAATTTCCAGCTGATTTTGCTGGCAGCAACAAACATGTTTTGTGGCAATGTTCCCTTCACCATCTTTCAGGAAGAAACAGCAGATTCCAGAGGTTGGAATCAATGAAGTTGTTGGAAGCAACACAGGTCTGTAACAACCCAAACTCCTTCAGCTCTTGGTTCCGTTTTCTTTTCCAGCCTGCAAATACATGGATCATCTATACACTGATGTCATTTATTCATTAAGAATTCACTCCAACAGTCAAAAGAATGACTCTTCAGTTTTCAACCATATGGGACGATGGCGCTTCAAGCAAGACTTGGTTCTACCTAATATTTCTATTAGAAGTTCTGATGACAGTAATTTTAGAGAAGAAAGTTATTTATATTTAGATATTTTAGAAGGGAGATATGTAGTAATCTTATTTTAAACATGTAATTTTCTTTCAGTGTAAATAAAAATGGATGAATTATTTTGTCTGTAGATTTCATCATTGTGGGCTGTTCTATCATCCACAGGTGTGTACAGTTGTTGAAGTCTTTCTTTCCTTGCAACAAGCTTATATGATGACATGAATAAATTAGAATTTATTCCACAAGAGAATTAACCCCCTGCTAAGAGTTTTTTGTTGTCTTGGTAAATTTGGTGTTGTGACTGTTTCTAAAAAAATAGATGCAGTATTATCTGAAAGCTCATCTAAATGCCAGACAATATTGGGTTTATTTGTTTTCTGGCATTAAGAGCTGTGGATTTTTTTAATATTTTAATTGAATATGATAGGTTATACTTTCTGTATTTATTGTGGAGTCTAGCAGTTTAATGTTCATGGAACACGAAAGGTATATCACATTTTTGATGAAATTAACTGTAAAACCCTAATTTGGAATTCAGCTGCATCATAAGAACAACATAGTTACAGTTACACTACTGTCTAAAAAGATCTGGCTTAAATGGATCATGGAAAGAGTTGCATAATGAAGACAGGGCTGGTCTCAATCAGTTCATCACTCAGTTTTTATTGACACTGGGGGTTGTTCCACCAAAGGTTCCTGACCTCCGGCTTTGTTGGTCTTCTTCAGGTTTGCACGGGCCCTCTCCTCAAGCCAATTAAGGACCGTTTCGATGGCATCCCCTCCCTCTGGCAAATCAACTCCACCACTCAGCTTGGTGTCATGTGCAGCCTTGCTGAGGGTGCACTCGACCCGCAATCTGTGTAGCTGATGAAGATATCAGGTGAGAATGGTCCCAGTATGGACTCTTGAGACACATCCCCTTCATTACCGTTTTTCACTTGGACACTGAGCCATTGACTGTCACTCTGGACATGGTCAGTCAGTTCCTTATCCACCTAAAAAACCATCCATCAAACTCATATCTCCAGTTTAGAGGTAAAAATGTTGTGGGGGCCTGTGTCAGGCCTTACAGAACTCTATGCAGATGACATCCCTTGTCCACTGACACTGTCACTCCACCACAGAATAGGCCAATATGTTAGTCAAGACTCCTACAGTCTAGGATGGGTCTATGACTTTTCATTCTTCTTTAGTGAGGATATCACAGTTGTATGTGGTAGACAGTCCTATTCTACTTCTTTATGAAATTTGAGAAGCAAGTAAAAAGTTCATATGGTGGGAGCATGAGAAATGGTTGTAGGGGACTCATACAAAAGGACTATGCTGACCTCAGCAAGAAGAATGAAAAGACAAGCTAATTGTTTATTCTGATTTGATTTACTTTTCCTCTGTGCTTTAAAGATTGCCAAAATAAAAAAAAATAGAGTGTTATAGAATTAAAGACCGTTACATAAGCAAAAGGAGAGTGCTAATTCTATGTGTCAACTCAATTCTGGCGTTGCATAACTCCTGTATATTTGGTATTTTTGCAACTGTGAGATTGTATTGCAACTTTCTGTACTTAATTCTTGATGGTATGTCAAGAATTCAGTTAATATGCTCTGTAGAGCATGAGTTAACTAAGAGTAGCTGGTTTAAAACTTGAAATTCAAAACTTGATCATACCTGGAATAATTATGACAGAAAGGATAAAGACACACCACTGACACCAAGACAACCTTTTAGTTTTCCAGTTCCTGCTCAAAAGCCAAGCACTCTTCAGGCTTTTTCAGTTTAAACAGTCATATGAATAACTTCATTTAAAAACATGTTACATGTCACTGTAAGAAACTGCTTTCTTGTTTTAACTGTGGTTTGTTTGTTTGCTTGCGGGGTTTTTTTTGTTGTAAAATCAAACTGTGGCAGACACCTGGCAGGGAAAATTTTAATTGCAAACAAGAAATTTAAGGAACTTAAGCCTTTCAATCAACATATGGGACTGATTGTAGGCATCACAACCTAACTCACAATACATAGGCAAGTGACCTTTCAGTTAATTAAGAAAAGCTAAGCTTCAAAACCAACAAACGTATTTTAAATTATAAATTGTGCAATTAGACTGGGTAAGACATCACCACAGGGAATTGTTAAAGCCAAACTTAGGTAAAATTCAGAAAAAAAATTCTTTTCTGATTCCCGTAACAAGGCTGCTCAACAATCAAAATTAATTACAGTGTCCTTTCTTTCTAAATCAGAGACAGAAAGATTCAGGACGTGAGCCGTTGGGGATGGGGTCTAATATCTACCGTATTTTATACTTGCCTTTCTGTATAACTATTGCTACTGATTACAGGAAAAAAGGCTGGTGGCATCTCACCCCTCACAGTAATTGTCCTGCTGTGTAAAGTGCTGCTCAAGATAAATAAACTCAGTAAAATACAAACGTACTCAGTGTCTGTCTCTGAACTTTGAAGAAAGTTTCTGGTAAGAAACTGGAATTGCTAACTTCACTAAGATGCACTCAAATATTGTACTGCACTTATTTATCAAATGCATTGAGAGCTTCAGTTATTGCTTCTTATTATACTTGATTTACTTTAAGAGTTTAGTCTTCTTATAAATATTAACAGCTTGTATCTATATACTAATGTACAAACACTAATTTTATATTAAAAACCCTAATCCAATGGATACATCTGAAAAAGAATGAAGAATGTATTGAGCTTTTCTGCAATAGAATTACAGTTTGTCACAGTAGCTGGTATGGGGCTATGGTTTGGATTTGTACTGAAAACAGTGTTGATAATACAGGTAGCATTAGTTATTGCTGAGCAGTGCTTGCACAGTCAAGGCGTTTTTGCTCATTGCACTTCCTGAACAGGTTGTAGGCTGGGAGTGCACAAGAGACTGGGTGGAGACACAGCTAGGGCAGATGTCCGCAGCTGACCAAAACATTTGCCTTCACAAGTCACCACTATGGATGACAAAACCCTGCTATCTGGAAGATGACTGGCTACCTCCCTGTTTGACTCGAAGTATTGAATTAACTCCTTATCTGTTCTGCTTGTGTGCTTGGTTTTTGCTTTATCTACTGAACTGCCTCTACCTCAACTTACTATTTTTCAGGTGAAAGTGAGTGAGCAGCTTAGTAGTGCTTAGCTATCACCTGGAGTTAAACCACACTACCCCAGAACATAAATTCCCTCTCTTCTGTGCTTTTTCAGAGCACTGGCTCCAAACTGTGCAGCTGTTGCAGTAAAAAAAATGTGTGAAATTACACCTTGAAGCCTAGCTCCATTAATTGCTTTTTAAAAAATGGACTGAATCTTTAAATTTATATCATGAAATGATCAAGGATTATTAAAGATGCCTAAGTACAGACCAGCTGCGTGACTCGGAGTGTGTGTCTGTGTCTGTGTGTCTGTGTTCCATGATCTATCTTCAGGCACAATAGCCATGGGTCATCCAGCCCTGAGGTGAGAAACAGTGTAGGTATTTCTCAAGGAAAGGTGCAAATCTTCTTAGGAAATGAAGGAACACGTCAGAACGGACTCACACAAAAATACTCAGATCATGGTAAGAAATCAGAATACATTGAAGAATGCTGATTTGGACTAAGAGGTTTGTTTTTTTTTTAATTATTCATGTTTTACTAAGAGAAGTTTCAAGAACAACACAGAAATTAATGTTTTCCTGAAGAGAAACCTAACTATTACAGATTTGGAGAATTCCAGTAAAACACTCTTTATCATCTCCACCCAAAATTCAATTCCTTACCCAAGGAGATTTACTCCTCCTTGCAGTTACACATAGTCATTCCCAATATGATTTCTATATGTTTGGCGTCTGTAGTATTAATAGCAACCATAATTACATTTTGCCTTCTGACCCCAGTTTAACATAACACATTTCAGTTCACATACTAAGTAAAATGTTTAATCACAAGTGTGCTGAGGGAGGAGCAGGTGTTCTCAATATCTCACCTCCAAATGCTTGCCCTTTGGCTGGTTTCCTCTTACACACCCATTTATTATAAAGCTGATGGAACTTGCTGCTCCTGCCTTTCTGAACTTCTTCAGTAGCACCTCCGGCATCAGCATTATTAAAAAATAAAATCAAATGTGAAAGAAATAGGGCAACTGGATGGTCATAAGGACTTGGTGCTATTTAGATTACACAGCTCCTCAGGTATGTCCTTACATTTAACGATGAGCATTTGGTACCTGCAAGTATATAATCACCTAAGCTCATGTCATTACTTGGTTTAACAGCTAATGCTTAAATCATGGTTCTTGATGGATTGACAAGAGAATGCTTTTCCAGTCCAACTAATAAAACGGAGAGGGATCCAGGTTTCTTTTTCTAAGGGCCCTTAATGGCTCCTGCGTTCCTGAGCCTGCAAGGGCTAGTCAAAGGATTTCAGGAAATAATGTGAGAAATGTACTTGATGAAGATCTTTTGTCATTCTGTGCAGAAAGATAAAGAAAAGATCACTTTCTTTTTAACAGAGCAGAACTATTCAGTGCAAAATAGAACTGGATTCTCATTCTGCATCTCTGAAGTTCAAAATAATGAAAATTAAGTCCTTGAAATCTTACTAAAACCCAGTGGAAGCAGATGCTTGTTATGCACAGCTGACATTTTGATGAGAATTCTTAGAAAATGCTGCCACTTGTATGTTTGCAATGTACTTGGAGCTTTCTCAGTACTGACCCAGTTTTAAGGTCCAAAATGACTGCTATCCCTGCTACCTCTAACACACAACACAGAAAGGAGAATATTGCTTGGTAATACCTGAATAAAGCTCATAATTCCTGGTTGAGATAGAGCAGCTGTCTTTTTGAAAGCTATTCAGTCTTTATTTGAAGAACTTAAGTGATGATGAATGCGTGAAATGCCTATAAAATTAACTGCTGTGAGAAGGTATTTTTATTTAAAATTTCATCATTCAAACTACTAAATTGTATGTTATCTGTTTAGATGAAGAGCCTTTTTCACTCAAAAACAATCTCTCAAAGGCTGTACTTGCACATTACAAACAAGTCACCTTTTAGCCCTCCCTTGGATGCACTAAAGAAATCAAACTTTTTTATCCTCCAGCTGAAAACATGTTTTTCCTGGATGTGACTGGTTCTTATAACTCCTGTCAGCCTTTTCCAATAACCTTTAGCACAGACACTAGAACTGATGGTAATGCTCTCATTAATGCCAAGGAGAAGCACACTACTACTGCTTTATAATTTTCCTTGTTTCCACATCAAAAGTTCCCATGGGGTCTTTCCACACTTAATAGTGCTAGAAATGGGTGCTCAATTGGTTGGGTGCAGTCACCCTGTATCATCTGCAGCATCACCGATTTCTAAAATAGAATCTTGGCCTATAAATATGACAAGTTTCCTTGCAGTTGAATATATTCAAAATGCTAGTTGCTAAGTACTATTTATAATGAATCTCAGATCACTGTACAAATGGCCTGGTCTTAGCTTTATTTACTGTTCCCCAGATATTTCTTCAGCTGCTAATTGTCTATTTTGTTCAATTAAGCATCAATGTCTCATTAGTTAGCCCTCAGACTATTCCATGACCCATCTGTTCACACCAAAAGCAAGTTGTATTCATCTTAGTCGTTTTTCTTTCTTAAGTTCGTCTATTACTTCTATTAATATTCCTTTGTGAAATCTGAAGTCTTTCTTCTTTCACTCCAGGAAGCCAGGCTTGAGTGCAAAGACTGGCAAAGGCAGTGATTGTAATGGGTGCAAATCTGTTTTGTTTATTTTCAACTTGCTTTTTTCCTCTCTGCAGCTGTTCTAACTGATTTGGGAATGACCTGCAGGCAGTTAGCAAGCACCCCCTATCCCTATCCATCATAACTTGTCCTTTCTTTTATTCTTTTTCATCAAGTCCACTAAAGCATTTTTCAAAGGATCAGTCTCTTTATTTCCAGTATTTTCCACATGGCAGTGCAGTAATAAGGCTGGCATGAGATCCGCTACAGGGAATGAAACTTGTCCTAAACCCAACTAAGCCGTTTTCACAGCCCAAAGCTTAGCCAAAAATTTATTGTGAATTCTCTCTGCTATTCCATTATCTGCGCAGCTTACTGCAGCCCCTGTATCAGGAAAAGTCTTTTCCCTCACAAGGGAAAATGGCATAGACTAAGAGAGATGCTGCTTTGTACAGCACAACAGGAGTACTTGGAGATGTTCCATTTCTGTCTGTAGTGTAACACTCTTTGTTCTAGCCAAGCAATGTATCCTTTTACTAGACATTAGCCACAAAGGGATTTTTAAACATCACACTTGGGCTACTGAGAAGTATTTGACCATGTGTCGACATTCAGACTGCAACATCTTGCTCATATGCCAATGCTTGCACACTTGGCTGAGCTGATGAGCTGATACTGCACCAAGCTGAAGCCATCCTTGCCTCCCCTCCTCAGCTGTGCTCACAAAATGCCTCACCTTCCACAAAAAAAACCCTCAAACCAACAAAAAACCCAAGCTAAACCACACCAAAGACATAAAATACCCTAAACCAACCAACAAAATAACAAACAAAACACAACAACAACAAAAAAACCCAACAACCCCTACCCCTCCAAAAAAAACCCCCAAAGCAAAACAAAATACCCCCGTACAGTTGGGGGATCTTTTTTTCTTACTCCAGAAACTGAAAAATTCATCTGAGAGAATTATGACTTCCATGAAAATCCATTTTATTCCAGGTTTTGAGCAAAGAATTTGATTCTAAATTATGACAGGTATTTGTAAATGTCACCTTCTATATGGCTTCTTTAAATGTCTCTTTAAGAAGGGGCTGATGCTTACATCCTCATTTCCAGAAGAAAGTTTACACTCTTGATTGTAGCAGGGCATCTCCCTGACCTTCCAGTGGGACTGTCCTAAGCAACAAAACATTCACAGCATGTGGAAGGGGCCAGAAATGAGCAACCAAAAAAGGCCATGGAGTCTAAACTGGAAGAAGTAATCCAGATATCTGATCCCTGCTGCAGGGGAAACTCATATGGGCTATCTAATGGGTTTTCTGTGTAAACTGCAGAAACAAGGATGTAAAGCAGTGTCTTGGGGTGACTCT